>OZ005662.1:156024991-156089991 GCA_963930645.1 Salticus scenicus
TAATGAATTTTCGGTGAGCTGATATATTTGTATTTCTTGTTGTCACAAAACTTTTAACCTAAGAAAAAATAAATGTACACTTAATAAGGTAAAAATGTAGCTTGAGAGACATGATATAAAAAAGACATTTTCTGTGACTTATCTTTATCACTCAATTGCTCTAAATTGAGACATACTTAAAGTTCAGTAATTTTAATTTATACAAAAGGACTTTTATCTAATAGGTAATTAAAAAAAATAAAGTTCTAAAATATGAATAAATAAATATGCTAAAAATTGTTTAATAACATAACCAACAACATGACAAAAAAAAAAAAAAAAATACATTTTCAAATTTAAAGTTGTCTTTGCTTACGTCTTTTTGAATTTTGTAAAAATTAACTTTATGTATATATATATGTGTATAACGTTTATCTTGTTATTTTCTAGAGGTTTGATATGTTATCTATCAAGAAAAATTATAAATAACTGAATTAGTTGAAATTAAAAAATGTTCCCTTTGTCCACTTTTGCATAAAATCTACCAAATGCAATATTTATGTAAAATAATCTAGTCTGACACATTGAAACTAGTATGTTGTGGCCACCACAAGACTTTCTTCTATATTTTCCTATACAAATTCACACAGTAACAATATTTAAAAAAAAAAAAACGATTTTTTTCATTTTTTTTTTTTTTTTTCGTTAAAAGTAAAAAAAAATCGATAACTTTGTTTTAAATTACCACATATTTATAGTTCAACCATTCGTTTTAAAGGTATTGACGAGACCTTTCGAAAGATCTTTCGACCGATCTTGAAAATTTACATCCCCCCGGGGGGGGGGGGGGGGGGGGTACTTCCCCCTAGGGGGGGGGAAGCGATGCCCCAAATTTTTTCCCTAATTAACTACTACTATTATCAATAATTCATATTAATTTCACAATCACAGGTTAAGAATAACTCTCTTTATGTACATTTATACGAAATTTTTTCCTATACTGCCATGTTAAAAATTTAGAAAAAATACGATCACAGCGCCACCTGTTGAGCGATTGATCCCCAAATCTAACCAGCCTCAGTTTATGTCAGGGGCCAACTAAATACCAAGTCTGGTTAAATTTCGTTAAAAAAAAAAAAAAAAAAAAAAAAAGATTTTTTTCTAAGTTTTTTTTTGTTAAAAGTAAAAAAAATCGATAACTTTGTTTTAAATTATCACAGATTTATAGTTCAACCATTCGTTTTAAAGGTATTGACGAGACCTTTCGAAAGATACCCATCTTGAAAATTTACTCCCCTCGAGGGGGGACTTCCCCCCCACGGGGGTTGGCGAGGCTCCTACGCATACAAAATTTTTTTCCCAGTTGACTATCTCTATTTTAAATAATTCTTGTAAATTTCATAATGATTACTAAAAAATAATTCTCTTTATGCACATTTATACAAAATTTTGTCCTATATCACCATGTTAAAAATTTAGAAAAAGCGGGATGGCAACGTAACCTGTAAGACAATTTTTACCAAAAGTTGATAGGCACTAATTTATGTCAAGGTGCAACTACATACCAATTTGTATAAAATTCTGTGCAGTAGTTCTTGAGATACAGTTGGAACAAAATTTTGTCACACACACACACAGACAGACAGACAGACAGACAGACATTTTCTAAAAATGGTCAAATCGTGTTCTACAGCTCTCAAAACGTGTAAATTCATCAAAAACCCGAGGTCGAAAATTTTTACGAATCCAATACTTTCTCTATATTACATATAGAAGAAAGTAAAAAGATAATTTATGGGATTATTATTATTATTTATTTATTTATTTTTTGGCAGCATTTTATAATTTATTTGTAATTTAAATATGCTGCTAAAGTTAGAATGGGTTTCATGGGAAAAACGTGATTGGTGACATAGGCGTAGCGTGAACGAAAATTTTGGGGGGGGGGGGGGGGGCACACATATATGAAAAACCAATAAAAAAATTTTTAAAAGTTTCCTCTATGCTATAAGTATGGAAATATTAAATATTTATGAAAATTTCAGATCTCAATTCTTAAACAATTTTTAAGGTATGAGAAATCCAAAAATCATAAATTGATGTGGTGTCAGTGTCTGTGTAGACATCAACTTAGAAATGATTAATCGTGAAAACGTCTAATTTTAAGTGACAAATTTTAGTTTTCATGAATTCAGAAATTAGGACAAAAATTTTACAATTCAAATGTTATTTTACGGCATCTAGACCTGAAAAATCCCTGTCATTACTCATTAAATAATACATAATTTTAAATTTTATTTTCACATTCATAAAATTCATGAATTTTCTAAATTTCGTCAATATTCCAACTTTTAAATTCGAAAAATGTAAGAAGAAACTAGTTGGCATAGGTGAACCTTGCTCAGTTCCCCATCATATTTATGTTCTCATAAATTTCTAGTACGAGACATATAATCATGTTAAAAGAAATGAATTTCACCAAAGCTTGATACAGTGACAGAATGAAATCCCCGCATAACAGTCTATTCACCGTTCACTTCGATATATTTATCTTATTCTAACGTTTTAATTTATTTTATCAGGGTCAATTCCATTGTTTAGTTTTCATGCTACTATTTCCAATGCAATAATCCTAAAAATTCATATTTGTATGAAAAATTTACCATTTCGCTATATTGATAAAATCGTAAATTACGAATAATTTACGAAATGTTCCTATTAGAATATTTGTATTCAATCATGTTCAAACAAATATTATAAATGTAATTTTGAAGTTGTCTAATGTATTTACGATCCTCAAAATGGAAGTTTATGCTTAATTTTGCCTTATTCTGATATGTTAAGTAAATCGTAAATTCCAAATAACTTACGAATTTTTTTAAATTGGAAAAATCATACTCTATGATATTCATGCCGGTATCCTAAATAGTATTTTGAAAGTGGTTTGACATCTTTACGATGAATATATCCCTCAAGATTGACGGTCATGTGAAATTTTCTCTATTCTGCCATGTTAAGAAATTCGTAAATTTCCAATAACTTACGAATTTTTTATATTGGAAAATTCATATTCATTCCAGTGTCCTAAATAATATTTCAAAAGTAGTCTGACATCTTTACGAAGAAAATATCTCTAAAAATTGACGTTTACGTGAAATTTTGCCCTATACTGCCATGTTAAGAAATTCGTAAATTTCCAATAACTTGCGAAATTTTCAAAGTAGCATATTTATAGTTTTTGATGCTCATTCCGGCATCAAAACGGATATTTTAAAACTGGTCTGACATTTTTACAGTAAAACGTTTCCATTTAATGCACGTTTAAGTGAATTTTTGTCCTATTCTCCCATGTTAAGAAAATCGTAAATTTCTAATAACTTACGAAGTTTTTTAATTCGAATGTTGCAAATGAATAGGGTTCTTGCCAGTATCGAAAGTAATATTTTAAAACTGATCTGAGCTCTCTGCGATCAATTGTTCGTGAGATATCGTGTAAACAGACTAACAAACTAACACACTAACAGACACCATACAAATTTTGTCATTTTCGGATTCCTCGCACCTGAAAACGTATAAAAAAGTAAAAAAACCGAGGTCGAAATTTATCACAATTACCTAAGTTCCCCATACCTATAGTATGATGGGGAACTAAAAACGGCAATGAGAAAAATTTAATTTTTCAGGATATCTCAGACACAGAAAATAATGATAGTAACGATGCAGAATATTTAAAATTTTAGTGTTATTTCCCATCAAAACCGAAAAACGATTGGGTAAAGGTGAAAAATTTACAATTTCGGAATTAATTTACGTCTTTAAATGGCAAAAAATATTTTGAGTAAAGAAAAAAAACAATGAAATTTTAATATTTTATACGGCTATTTTAATATTTTATACGGCTTTGGGATCAGTAGTCTCTTATTATTTTTTTTTCTCTCTCTTATTACTTTCCGAACACTATAGTGAGGAAAGTATTGTAATCATGTCAAAAATCCGAATTTGAGATTTTGATGTTTCTATACGTTTCGAGGTCCCCTGAGTCCGTTTTCACTATTTTTACAATGATGCATGTGTGTGTGTGTATGTGTGTGAGTGAACATGCTAGCGTCTAAACGCTTTGTTCGAATGAGATGAAAGTTGGTACGTACATTGTAAGTCACCCTAGTACGAACCCTATTGATTTTGGTGAATCTAGCACTTATAGTTTTTTTTACAGGGACACAAAGAAAAATTACACAATTCAAAAATAAAAAAATGTAAAGATGACGATAAATCATTGATTAGCCTACAATAATGCTGATACAACTGCCTCTTAGGTCGATAAGTTACGGAATAGAGAAGAGAAGTGACGCTTTTCGTGCACATTATGGTACTTCATATACATTTTTTAATTACATAAACTCATAATTGCTATTTCTTTTTTATTTGGGTCTTTTTTTTTTTTTTTTGTTTCACGGTGTGTGATAAGAATTTTTTAATTGACTTTATCACATTTCCTAGTCTAAAAATTTTTTAGGTTCTGAAAGATTGAGGGGGCACGTGCCCCCCCGACGCTACGCCTATGATTGGTGATAAAATGTCGTAGCTACTTTGGTACCAAATTTTCTAAGGGTCCTGTACTAAAGATATTACTTTTTTTTTTTACCCCTTTATTCATTTATTTACTTTTATATTAGAATTCCACATGTCTATGAAGAATATAAACATAAAGTTATTAGTGCTTATTGCATAATGTAAGTATAAATCTTTTCCACATTACTATATTTCTTTATGTTATGCCAAGAATTTTTCTTAGTTTATATTTTTGGTTAGCTTTAACAGAATATCTTTTTTATGTACTTCTTTTATAAGAACAATACATGCATTATGTATGCACACTAAGCAAAAGCAAAAACCCCTTTATGTTGAAGATTATAAAATTCTCGATACACTTGTACTTATTTAGTGCTGATTCTAGAACAAAAGTGCCACTAGAGTGAACTCAATAAAAAAGACATTGAGTTTCCCTTTTAGACTCAGCCATCTTTTATCAATATTTTCAGCCCTTTACATTGGGACTTTTGTTCATGGTCAAAATTAATTAATGTAAAATACCGCAGAAGTACCGCTTCCATTTTTTACCTGAATTTCTTTGTTTATTTTGAAAATACCAAAGAAGTGTGCCCTTACACTCGGTAGTACTCTTTTCGAATAGGAGAACAGTTTTTTATACATTATCTATTTCTTTATTAAAATTTGCCTTTATAAATATGAACATTGATTTGTTTTAAAGTAAATCAGACATTGTGAGTATTCGAAAATTTATGGAAAATGACATTGTGAGTTTTTTTGCTTTTCGTCCTATGCTATTTCTATGGGATTTTAGCTTTTTCCCCCGTCTTTTTATACATTCTAAAGTGCGGTACCACCGCACTTTAGAATGTAGAAAAAGAGGGGGAAAAAGCTAAAATCCCATAGAAATAGCATGAGACGAAAACAAAAAAAAATCACAATGTCAAGTGTGTTAAAAAAAAAAAAAAAAAAGTCTCACACCTGAAGTAACAAAAGGACAAAATTAACTAGAAAAAGACATCGAAGAGCGGGAACGGGCGGGCTGGGGCGTTAAATATAACGACCAGGATTAATACGACTCGCCTATTATGTGTCTCGGCAGTGGCGGGCGGGAACCACCGCACTTTAGAATGTAGAAAAAGAGGGGGGGGGGAAGCTAAAACCCCCATAGAAATAGCATGGGACGAAAACCAAAAAAAAACTCACAATGTCAAGTGTGTTAAAAAAAAAAAAGGGCTCACACCGGAAGTAATAAAAGGACAAAATTGACTAGAAAAAGACATCGAAGAGCGGGAACGGGCGGGTTGGCGGACTTCCTAAAATAGCTGAGAATTTTTTTAAACAATTTATTGGAAGTGGAAAAAAAGGGTGTAGTTAGTTGAATGCGGTTAACCAAAAGTTAATTGTATTTATTATTATTTGTTTCTTCACTGCTACTTATATATGGGTGATTCCATGGGTGAAGGTAACATCAGTCATGCAAAAAAAAAAAAAAAAAAAAAAAAAAAATCTTCTTTTTTTTTTTTTGCCACCAGTATTACCATATAAAAATATTAATGGCATATTTTTAGTAACTTTCGTGACTAAATAGGATTGTAATTCTTGTTAGAAATTACTGTTGTAAGCAGAAGTATCTCTGTGTGTGACTGACGTTACATTTTTCGTGGGATTGCTCACATACATGTATATATATGTTTTGTTTTAAAATAATTTTTTACGTCGCTTAATTTTAGTAGTAAAATACATGTCGATTTCTACCATTTATCCGCCCTCTCCCCAAATAAGGACTGGGACGAATGATATTGGTCAATTTTGGAAATGTATAATTAATTTATTTCTACATCTATGCATCTAAAACAAATTTCTTTTCATGTACCAACCGTGAAGAATACAAGTTTATGATATTTATACTATAAATTACGGTAGTTTGAGAAAAAGAAATGAATGAAGATGAACGTAGAGAAAGGATTGTTGCCGAATTCTTAAAGAATCCACAGAAACCATGACATAACATCACTATAAACTTGAAAATTCCCAGAAGTACTGTAAATAGAGTATTAAATAGATTTAATGAAACATTGCCAAGGAAAAGGAAATCTCTTTGTAAAGAAAAATTTGGAGCTCATGATATTCAACTTGACAAAAATATAGAAAGAACAGTATGTTTAAATCGAGGAATGCCAGTCAGAGATGGGGCAAAAAAATGTGGAACAAATATATCAATCGTTCAGAGGGCTAAAAAATGATTGAACTTAAGAACGTATAAAAAATAAAAAACGATTAAAGTGACAGAAAAACAAAACATATCTATAAAACTAAAAGCTAGAAAATTGCATGAATATACATACAAGCAAGAATACGTTTCATTGGATTTTAGACGATGAGACCTACGTCACAGCTAACTTTTCTACTCTTCCTGGCCCTCAGTATTATACAAAAAAGAACTTTGAACATCCGCCTGAATCAGAAACATCCATTAGTTTGGAAAAATTTTGAAAAAAAAAAAAAAAAAATTTTGGATCGCTATTTGTCAGTGTGGAGATAACAGTAAGCCATTTGTAACGGAAAGTACAATTGATCATAAATTTATGTAAATGAATGCCCTAGGAAGAGTTTGCTGCATTTTTTAAAGAGACATGATATGCCGGCATTATTTTGGCCTGATTTAGCCACAGATCATTATTAAAAAAATGCAACAAATTTTCTTAAACAAAATTCCATCAATTTCGTGCCAAAAACCATAAACCCACTAATAATCCCACTGTGTCGCTCCATTGAGAGATTTTGGGCTCTATTATAAAAAAAAAATTAAGATCCTCAAAGAAATGTGCCACCAGCAAAGAACATTTCACTCGTTTGATCGAAAAAGCTATCAAGGGGGTCCCAAAAGAGACCGCCAAATCACTAATGAAAGGTATTCGTACAAACCTGCGAAAAGAGTATGAAAAACTGTAAAAAATTTTTGTTTTCACTACTAACATATTTTTGTACACCCAATTCATCATATTCATGCAAAGATTGCTGAATAAATTTAAAATTAATAAGCGGTATATTTATTTGAAAATGACCACTATCATTCATCTCAGTCCTTATATCCCGATTTCCTTTGAAGATTGACGAGGCATTTGAACGGGACTTTATGGTAGGCTCAATTGTGATAATTCAAGAGAAATGCCATCAGCACTCATATGATGGGACCAGAATCTAAAGGAAGGTTAAAAATAAAAGTTTACAGTTTTATTGGTAATTGAGAATGTTTCTGCCATTTTTATAACCCTACTTACTAACCCTTGTTGTTTTTCTTACCAAATTATGTATCAGTTCAAAATTGATCAACAATTCTTACCATTAGGCAATAATATCCAAATCAATCATTGTTTTCAACTAATAACTGATTAGTTATCATAACTATTGTGAGATTTAAAGAGATTTTTTGTTTTCAAGATTTTTTCAAATTCAAATAATATTTCAAATAATATTCATAATTACTTTTATTTTATTTTATAATTTAATTTTGATTAATTGTTCTAAAATATTTTGTTGCAGTTTAGAACCTTTTTTATGACTTCCTAAACGTAAAGCATAGAACAACAGAGTTTATTTAATAAGATTTTTTTTTTTTGGTGTCTGTAAAGTGATATTAGAAGATATCTTGCAAATACATAAAGAGGAAACCTCCTAACCTGTATATGAATAAAGACTTATCAAATATAATGCATGTGACAGATATATCATGTGATACAGATGATAGAATACTGAATTTAGATTTCCTGATAATATCTGTTTTCAAATTATGCTTATAACAGACACATGACACAAACCAACTGCTGAAAATCTGATTTTCATATTCAAGAATTCAGTGATGCTGAAAACATTAAGTAATATCAAAAACTCAGTTTTAAAAAAATTACATTAAAACAATACTTTTTCTATCCCATATGAATGGCACTAAGAGAAAGTAAAAATGGTTGGTGTGATATAGATTATCACATATTATAAAATTCATATTCTTCTCTTTAAAGGAATAGGTAAATTATCTAAATAAATTAAATTATAAATTAGATTCTTTAATCTTAAACAACTACTTAAAATATAACGATTTTGTCCTATAAATAATAAATATTACATTATGCGTTTTCTAATTTTTATATCTTCCCTTTCATCCCTTTATCAATGTAACTGAAACAAAAATCTTTGATCTGTTCCCAGTATTCACTTAACAAGCTTAACGTACTGAAAATTCTTTTCGCTCTGTAGATGATAATGTTTTGTCTTATTTCTATCCTTTTGTTTTGGGAAACCAGAAAATAATTAATTCGGTCTCTTTTAATCTTACATCGAAATGTAACTCCTGCAACCTCTTGTCACCAATTTTACATCAACAGTTAAATAGAATATTTGCTTAGCTAGATATTTTCCCAGGGTATAAAGCTTGGCGCAATCATGCCAACATTCACTATCAACGGTCAATAAATTACTCGTCACTTTTTAAAAATGTACATGTGAATATTCCTAACGAAAAGCAACCATTATCTTTCTCAAACTTTGAACTTGGCGTATAATTCAACGCCAAAGGCATTGTCATTTGTTTTGCTTCAGTTTAGGAGCGGACACTTCTTTTTTGATCATCGACATGTAAAAGGCTCAAGAGCGATTCGGGCCTAGGGTCCGGCATGATTCTCGCGATTGTTTCCCCACTCCATGCTGTATGCTTTGTACTGATATTCCATCTATGGTCACGCTCCAAATTAGATGTTTTGGAATATTAAATAAATTTGCTTTAATCGATATTCTGCCTCTTGGATGCGTTCTTGGGTAACCAGTTTCTTCTTTAATTAATTTTAACTTGACTTTTTTTTTCAGCGTATCCTTAGCGGCCAACGCATAGAAGATTAACTTTTCAACAGTTAAAGAATTTCATTAGGTACTGTGCTTCATCAATACAACAGTTGGTGGTTAATAGTGATGAATATAGTAAAAAATATCAAAAATTTCAACTTTGTATTGCATTTTGTATTGTTTCACAGTTTTAGTAGATTGAGACTGTTTTCATACTGTAGGGATTTTGTAGGGAGTGATAGTTATGATAATAACATTAACAAACTTTTGAAATTCCAAATAACCCAATTGCAGAACTTTCCTTGTCTGCAAAAGAAAAAAAAATATTTGTAATTCAGCGATGTTGCACCAAGTGTGTAATCACAAGCAGGGCCTGATCAACTTCATGTGAGACCCGGGGCACACATACTTTTTTGGGCCTCTGCTGTCCCTTGACGATGTGAAAATAGTTTAAGGAAAAGTGACCAAAATTTTTGAACAAGTAACAAATAGGGATCAAAAAGTCACAAAATAAATGGGTTTTAGGGCCCCCTGTTATTCAGGGCCCAGGGTACGTGCCTCATGTGCCCCTGCGATAATCAGGCCTTGATCACAAGAAATACTTCTTGTGATAGTGTGATACTTCGTGTGTGATCTTGTGATACTTCGTGTGCAGTTCATAAAATATATAAAATTTGCTTCTGCATAGAAAATAAATTAAGAAGTTACTACAAGCACAATAATCTAGACACATGTGCAAATTCTATTAGTATGCTTAAACCCGAAAATTCTTTTTCAGCTGTTAAATTAATTTGCTGAGTGTAACAATTTCCTATGCTTGGTGCTATGGTGCACTGTTTCTGCCGCTGGGCTAAGTAATTCTAATATTTTCATTTCAAATAGAAAAAATATATAAATTATTTAAATTTGAAACTATTTAAATGTCTTTTTTTTAAACTGGTTTAAAAAAAAAAAAAAGTTTTAATGAATGAATTCATTTTATAAATGAATGTTAGCATACATTTTCTTAAGTTTAGTTTGATTTATTTTCATTAGCTGAAACGTTTCAGTATATTTCAAAATCCCTTTCATATTTTTAATTTTTAATTTACTCCTTCTCCCCTTCTCCGCGAACAGTTTTTTTTTTTTTTTTTAACGCATATTTTTATTATTTCAGGACTGTTAAATGGAATGAAATTTAAAGAGAAACAGTCTTCATAATGACTAATAGGTATATGTTAAAATTATTATTATTTTTAATGTTGATAATTTTTAAGTTGCTCTCTTTGATAATTGTTAATTTTATATTTCCCATTCAAATGACTTATAGCCTTTTTTAAATTTATTTTAATCTTTAAAACTTATTGCAGATATTAATTTTTATAGGACGATCCAGGTTTTAATTTTATATAGGTATAAAAGCAAGAAACTTATGATTCAAAATTCAATTTCAAATAATGCGAGATTTAATATATACACATGTATCCCCGCCCCCTTATACACAATATATCCTTATTATGCAGTAGATTACTTTGAATTAAAAAGTATTTGTAAGTAGGTTTCACACCAACCTGTTGACATAAAAGAAATAGTTCCGGCCTCTTAGTATAACATCTCCTCATCCTACAATAGTTACAGTTTCTAAGTGTAGCACCTCCTCATCCAGCAGTAGTTCCAGCCTCTTAAGTGTAGCACCTCCTTATCCTACAATGGTTCCGGCCTCTAAATGTAGCACCACCTCATACTACAATAGTTCCAGTTTCTAAGTGTACAGTCAGTAACAAAAGTCTCCGAACACCAGCAAAAATTTCTATGTAAAAAAAGTACACTTAATACAGTTTTGTTAACTAAATCCCTGATGATGCCTTAATTTGTTAGGGCGAAAAGCTTTGGAAGATTTTAACCTTTTTAATAAATGTATTTTAGACGTGTTTTTTAATTATATTGCAAAAGAAATTGTTGTTAAATGACACACACATATGAAAAATTTGTCACCAAAATAATAATAATAATTTGATAAACCTATTTCTATTTTTTACTTTTTATTTATTTATTTATTTGTTTTTTTATGGAAATCAAATATATTTTGATACTTAAAAAATCATTTTAGAAATAGAAATCCAATTACCATATAAAGCAAGTTTCTAGTTTGTCTCGAATTTCTATGCCAGTTTCTCAGTGTATTTTGCTGTAAATTAAAAACCTGCCTTGCATAAATTTGTTTAAATTATTTACTGAATTAATTAATTTGTTTAAAATAAAACTTTTCTATTTTTGAGGTAATAAGTACAAATAAAATAATCATGTAAACTGTTTGCATATAAAATATCTTTAAATAAAAGAGTTTGTGCTGTTTTTGCATAAAAGCAAAGATATAGGCAGTAAAAATATGTATAAGAAGTTAACACTTGTGCATGTTTATCTTCTATTTTATACTATTTAGATGGCCATTTTTGGACAATAAATTTTCATTGCTGAAGCTGTCTTCACCCTTTTCAGAATACTTTCAGGGATAAAATTTTTTATCCTTATTTGCTACCGCTATTTTTATACAACAATCTTTATCCTGTTGAATCATGACACATTGCAATAAAAATATGATAATTTTTTTTTAAATGAAAATAGTGGTAGTAAAGAAGGTGAAAATTTCTCATCCTTCAAAGTGTCCTTGAAAAAAAAAAGGGGGGGGGGGAGGGGCAGAGATTTCGAGATTGTGATTGATGTGAACTATACTTATAATTGCTCTTATCATTTGTCAACAGATTTATCTTATTTTCTCTCACTATTATTAAAAATATAAATATTTATGCTTATTTATATCTTGAAATAATAAATTTAAAAAATAATTTGTTTCTACAAAATTAAAAGTGATTAGATGATTTCTGAATATTTAGATAATCAACAACAAATTACTATATTTGGAATGCTGAATCGATAAATATTTGGCTAAATTACATATTTATCTGAACACAATATCCAAGTATGACACTAAATAATAAGTTTAAAAATTAAACAGATTGGATACCTCTAAACAAAGCAGTTATTGGTGTGTATCCAGAAAACATTTTAAATGATTTTTTTTAGCAATGAAAAGGTATCACTGTGTATTTTAAATCACATAAAAAATAATGCTTAAATAACAAAATAGTTAAAAACCTAAGGTTTTGTTTCTTATGTATCGGTCAAGAGGATATAGCAGCTTTCCCCTAGAAACTTGAATGTACTTACTTTTTAAAGCAATGTATTGATAAACAATTCCCTTTTAAATACAAATTTAATTTTTGCTCATAAATTAATTTATAAGTATAAACATGGGTTTTTTACAGTTTGGACAAGGAAGTTTTAACATTATGTTTTAAACTGTCGAATACTCTCATGTGTCAGAAATCTGCCAATTTGAGATTAGGTACCGTTTTTCTTACTTAAATCAAAACTAATTAACAAACTAGTATGTTGTGGCCACCACAAGACTTTCTTCTATATTTTCCTATACAAATTCACTCAGTAAAAAAAAAAAAAATCCAAGTTTTTTTTCGTTAAAAGTAAAAAAAATCGATAACTTTGTTTTTAATTATCACATATTTATAGTTCAACCATTCGTTTTAAAGGTATTGACGAGACCTTTCGAAAGATACCCACCTAGAAAATTTACCCCCCCCCCGAGGGTACTTCCCCCAGGGGGGGAAGCGATGCCCCCACATGCACAAAATTTTTTTCCTAATTAACTACTACTATTATCAATAATTCATATTAATTTTAGAATCACAGGTTAAGAATAATTCTCATTATGTACATTAAAAGGAAATTTTGTGCTATAATGGCATGTTAAAAATTTAGAAAAAATACGATCACAGCACCTCCTGTCGTGCGATTGATCCCCAAATCTAATCAACACCAGTTTATGTCAGGGGCCAACTAAATACCAAGTTTGGTTAAATTTCGGTTAAAAAAAACAAAAAAAATTAAAAAAAAAATACGATTTTTTCTCTAAGTTTTTTTTTGTAAAAAGTAAAAAAAAAAAAAAAAAAAAAAATCGATAACTTTGTTTTAAATTATCACAGATTTAAAGTTCAACCATTCGTTTTAAAGGTATTGACGAGACCTTTCGAAAGATACCCATCTTGAAAATTTACTCCCCTCGAGGGGGACTTCGCCCCAGGGGGGTTGACGAGGCTCCTACACATACAAAATTTTTTTCCCAGTTGACTGTCTCTATTATAAATAATACTTGTAAATTTCATAATGATTACTAAAAAATAATTCTATTTATCCACATTTATACAAAATTTTGTCCTATATCACCATGTTAAAAATTTAGAAAAAGCGGGATGGCAACGCAACCTGTAAGACAATTTTTACCAAAAGTTGATAGGCACTAATTTATGCCAAGGTGCAACTACATACCAATTTGTATGAAATTCTGTGCAGTAGTTCCTGAGATACAGTTGCCACAAAATTTTGTCACACACACAGACAGACAGACAGACATTTTCTAAAAATTGTCAAATCGTGTTCTACAGCTCTCAAAACGTGTAAATCCATCGAAAACCCGAGGTCGAAAATTTTTACGAATCCAATACTGTCTTCTATTGAATATAGAAGAAAGTAAAAACATGCTTACGGTCATATATAATGGTCGTAATCTCCTGACAAAAGTTCTGCCCATCAGCGGCCGAGTGGTTATGCGCTCAAAGCTGGTAGGCGTGAGGTGCTGGGTTCTATCGCAGGTCGCGCTCGTGGGCATAGCGTTTTGGAGTTTTCCGTTGTTTTCTCTGAAGCTTGAGTAAATACGGGCTAGGACTCTAGAGAAGTCAATCGACCTTATTCCCCAACACCAACACACCTGACATAAGTTCCATAATTTTAAAGTAACAATATCTATTGCCAAAATTATATACTATATTCTGAATTTAAGAATATCATTAAAGGCTTAATGATGAATAGATATTTAAACCCTACTTCTCAAACTGATGCCAATCAAGCTATTTATTTTTTCATTTAAATTGAATTCATAGAGAAAGAGAAAATGTGTGTACAAAAATATATATGAATGTTCTCTGTATTTAATATTTTATCATTTCTAATTCATCCATTTTATAAATTTATATCTTTAAAAAATTTTGTATTTGTGTTTTAAACAAAAATGCATTAAATATTTGTAAAATAACTAAAGCTATATATTCATCCATTCATTCATTATTATTATTATTATTATTTTTAAATAAGGACTTATAATTCCTTATGGAAGTCTACTCAGAATGACCTTTTTGCTCTTCTTCAAGATGAACCTCTAGAGGAAACTTCAACTTTTGAGCTGGTTTGAGTCATTTTTCACATTTCTTCTATTTTTGCTCCATGTATTTCTTTGTGTTATTCTCAAAAAATAATTATATATTATTATTTACTTTTAACGTTCCTTGAATAACAAAGCTGGTTTACTAATATATAAAATATTAAAAAGAAAATAATAATAACTATACAGTTATGTGGATGCACTGTTAAAAATAGCTCCTTAAAAATGAGCTAAATTGTCTTAAAATAGCTCCGAAACAATATATACTTAAATTAAAAAACCCATGTACTAATTTTTGAGTATATTGACAAATTCAAAAATAGGGTTGACCAATAAGAATTCCAATATCCACATGTTTGACATGTCAATATACTAAAAAATGAGTACATGGGTTTTCAAATTTAAGTATATATTGTTTCGAAGCTATTTTGAGACAATTTAGCTCATTTTTAAGAAACCATTTTTAACAGTGTGCTATGCTAGAAAAGAAACGTTTCTATTTGTAAAAGGTTCTTAATAAAGTCTTATCATTTATTTTATTATAAAGGGTTATCTGCATATTAAAAATGAACTTTTAAATTTCAATGGTAACTCAATAATTTTAATGCACACTTGAATTCAACAAGTGAAAGGAAAAAATTGGGAAATTACATCTATTTTCAGAGAACAGTTATTAAAATAAAGGTTATTGAAAAATGAACTAACAAACATTAAAGAGAAAATTTGTAAAGTCCAAAAAATATTTGATATGCAGTGAAAACTCCCTAGCCACTTACCATGCAGTAGAAAATAGGTCCTTTAGAGAAGTAGTTCAGATAATCTCTATCAAGCAATCAATTCTTCTTCAAATTTACATTATTCATATATATAGCCTTCCTAGAATCATTAATATTAGTTTGTTTGAATTTTCAAAACTTTTTAGCAATGATTTTCTTCTCCAAGAATTTTTTTATTTATTGCAACAAATTATTGAGCTTAACATCGTAGTATATGGTGGAAGAAAAGTCTGTTAATAATCTAAATTCCAATAACATTTTCTGGCTGATAATATTACTTTTAGCTTTAAATTATTAATCTTAGCTAGGTTTACTATTTTTATTTTGCCATTCAAATAGGCTTGCTATGGTACCTGGAATTCGGGGAATTTGAAAAATCTGATAAAATACAGAGAAAACTGAGGGAATTTAAAAATTTAAAAACAGGAAAAATTCAGAAAATTTTTGGAACATCGTAAGGAAAACTTTTCATAATAAAGTTTAATTTCAATTTTTAATTGTAAATTGTCTTGTTTTATAGTTTGGATAAAAATATTATTTTTTTAATTTAACTGCCTTTTAATGAAGTATAGTCAGTTTTGACTTTTGCCAATTATGTGGTAAATTAATAAAATTAATGTATCCTAGATATATTATTTTGACTTGTAGATTATTAAATGCTAATAATGCATATTTGCATCTTATAACAGCTGTCATACATATAAAGTTTGGTGCATTCATATATTATAGAAACTGTAGTATAGCTTTCCCCTCATGGCAAAAATTGCCACATAGCAGTACTGCCTATCAGCCGATATATAATCAAGCTTAATCAGAGTAATATATATATATATATATATACGTATATAATTTGATGCATTTATGATTTAAGGTATTCTTTAAAGGAATAAATTGCGACATAGAAGCACCATCTGTTATGTTAGCTACCACTCCTATATGCATCAAAAGTTGATAGACACCAATTATTGCCAGGATGCAACTAAATGTATGAAATTCTGCACATCAGTTCTTGATTTAGGACTGCCACAGTTTTTTGCTCGCAAAATAGTTAAATTGTTCTCAGGACCTCTTAAAATGTATAAAACTATCAAAAACTGAAATAAATTCTTTTTACAGATTTAATATATTTTTTTATCAATAGAGAGGAAACATATAGTCTGTACTGTATAATAACTACAATGGAAGTCCGTTGGCAAATCATGAAATCTGATGATTTGTCATACCAAGTGAATTTTAACACGTTGACTGCTAAGGTACGAGATAACTCTTAGTTAACTACGAGTTATCTCATAAAATAACAGTCAATGTGTTAATAAATCGACTACTTCAAAAAGTTTTAAGAAAGTTAATTATGTAAAGTTAAAATTTTTGACTTTTTTTTCTGACAGTTGGTTTGAATAGTTGAGTAATTTTGTTAAAACAAATTTTAAACCAAGTTCTTTTTGTAATACGGGGTAATCTGGTCTAGAATTTTGAAAAAATCTGTTTTTTTTTTTTTTTTTTTTTTTTTTTTTTTTTTAATATTTAAAGTTTAGACCTTTAGGAATCACCAATTAATAAAATGTAAGTATAATGTACCATTCTATGGCTTAGACTGCTGCAGTTGCTTGAAATCTTTGCTTAAAACTTTAAAATAGTTTTTCTCAAAACTCTTTTTTTTTTTTTTTTTTTTTTTTTTTTTTTTTTGTAATTTAGCATGGTTGATATGAGCTCTATTGTACCAATTTACTTAAAATTTTGTACCAACCTTCCGTATGTAATTAAAAAAAAAAAAAAAAAAAAAAAAAAGAAAAATGCTTTTATTTATTTATTTATTTATTTTGCCATTTTGTGATTCTTTTTTTCTCTCTTAAGTACACTGTTAAAAAAACGCAACTTTGCTGCCACAAATTCTCTGTAGGGGAAGCCGGGGTAATAAGAGACAGGGGTAATAAGAGACGCAGTCAAAAAACCCGCCAAAAAATATACTTAGACAACTTTAAAAATATGTAATATTAAGTATCATGTGTATTCTTTACTACAATACACTTATTGAGAAGTTTATAATACATTTTGAATTCTTTTTATAGGACGAAAAAAAACCTTCACTTTGAACTTACCCTAAAAGTTCGTGACTTTTTCTAAATTTTTTCTAATTTTTTTTTTTTTTTTTTTTTTGTAGGTAAGATGTTTGGGATTTATTAATGTGTAACCTTTTGACCAAGACTACGACTTTTTATGTACAATTTTTTAAAACCTTGAAAGCATTCTTTATTTACATGTTCTAGGCATGTTTCTTATTACCCCATTTTTATTTTTTGTGGGGGTAATAAGAGACATGAGTCTCCGGTGTCTCCCCATTGCAGTTCTTGTTAATTCTGCCTGACTAGTTTACGAAGAGTTTATCTACTGTTAGGCCTAGTCTAAGTTTACCAAGAGATTTTTTTTTTTTCACTTTAAATCAAAAAGCAGTTTTACTCATTAGGCTAGACCATATTTAGTTGTTAGATTATGTAAATTTATGTTTAGAATGTGTATAAGTTAGTACTTAGTCATTACTACTTCATTACATAATAAATAAGTTCATTAATAATTACTAGAAAATTTTTTATAACATTTTGTTCGCTTGTATACACTTCAAAGATAACGTTTTTTTTGCCTATTTTTGACTACATTTTAGAAAATGCGTAAAATATATTTTCTGCCCCTTTTAAAAATTATATTGATGTTTTTGGTTATGTTGATTATGTAGAACTATCATTAAGTACAATATTATATTATTTAGGACCTAATATTAAAAGAAATGAATTTCACAAACACATTTATGACAGTTAATTTTCGAGAAAACATATTTTTTGAATGGATATAAATAATAAAAATTAAAAACTCTTGGCTGACTCAGAATTTTTTCCAGATGTCTTTATTACACCACATGATTTTACATTGCTATATATGGACAGTTACAAGCCTGGTCTCTTATTACCCCGCGTGGGGTTATTAGAGACAAGGATTTTATGAAAATTTAAACAAAATTTTTAACAAAAAATTTAAGTTCAAAAATCACCTAAAAATTCAAGAGGAGTCCATTTAATGAAATTAATACGAGACATTTATTTCAAGTTATTTAGATTAATAGTATAAATTTTATTAATATTTTTTGTCTCTTATTACCCCGGCTTCCCCTAATTTGAGAAAAATGTCGTAAATTATGGAAAAATTACGTTGACAAAACGTATTTTTATGTAATTGGAGTGAATTTCTGGCAGCAAAGTTGCATTTTTTTTAATAGTGTAGTGACTATAACGACATTATTCCTAATTAAGAATCAATATATAAATTGCATTTCAGATGACAAGAAGGGCTGCAACCGTCTCACCCAGGACATCTCCTTTTTTGTACCCCCCTTAGCAGCTTATAAGTTTTTTATTTTTTTCCTTTCAGAGGTTTTTTTTGTTTTTGTTTTTGTATGTTTTTAAAATATCTATAACTATCTTGTAAAAGTATGAATAGTACTTTTTTTTTTTTTTTAATTGAGTTTGAAAAAATGCAAAAAAAAAAAAAAAAATGCCTCTAGACCAGAATACCCCCTTAGTAGTTGATGAGTGGGGTATTATATCTTAAATTAGTAACTAAAAATTTCAGTTACATCTAGTTTGTTTGTGCCAAATTTATGTTGTTTGTCTTTTGCCATTATTTATGTTTTTCCTCTTTCAGGATAGAAATACAGCCATTCAAAAAGCCTCAACATTATATTTAAAATATATTAATATAGCAAATAAGTTAATCGAATGCTACGAAAACATTCTTATGCCACAGAAAAGGATTTTACTGAGGAATTTAGTTGACAATTGTATAGGTCGAGTGCTGGAAATCAAGCATGAACTTGTTGCTCTAGAATTTTCTGAATTTACCTTTCTTGATGACAAACTATTGAGTATGCAGATGATTCCGGTAAGTAATTTTTACATTTATTTTTTGTAAATATATTTCAAATAAAATTATCGATGCTAAAAGTAATGATATAATTATTTTAAATTTTCTAATTAGTAATATTTCACTTATAAAAAAGTGAATGTAGACCATTAATGAAATATATATGTATATATATAAAATAATTATGGCAGAAAGTTCAAATTTGGTATTCTAAATGTGCATCATATAAGAATGCTACACTAAATTCAAGCAAATGGTTCGTGTACAGGGACACTCAAAAGTATTCAAATACATTACGTGTATGGGTGAAATTGCAGGTAAGTAGAGTTTAACATCTATAGACTGCACTAAACCAAATGAAACGAATATATATATTTTGTAATAGAGATAGTCAACAGGGAAAAAAAAATGTGTATGTAGGAGCCTCGCCTCCCCCCTCGAGGGGAGTAAATTTTCATGATGGGTATCTTTCAAAAGAGCTCGCCAATACCTTTAAAACGAATGGTTGAACCATCGATCTGCGATAATTTAAAACAAAGTTATCGATTTTTTTTTACTTTTAACGAAAAAAAAAAAAATCTTTTTTTTTTTTTTTTTTTTTTTTTTAATATTGAGAATAAAATGGATTTTTTTTTTTGGATATTTAGTGTTATACTACTTCTCTAATATGGAAATCGTCTGTATTATCATAAAAGATAATTTTTTTAAATAGTAATTTTAATAAATTATTTTTTAAAAACAGAATTATTTTTTAAGAACCGTATTAAATTCTATATAAATGTAGGTGCATTAATGAAACGGGAGGTTGAGGGGGCAGTAGCCCCCCCTCACACAGAACTAATTATCATATGAAACTCTTCAGAAGCCTAATATGAATTGTTTAACACAGGTTTACAAACAGTACTCGTTATCTTACCCCTTAATCTGCAACCTATATATTTACAATATTAAATTTCAGGGTAAGAGAAAGTCATGTGAGTGACACACCAGATTTTTTTTCTTTTTTTTTTTTTACCCCTGTCAAAACTATTACATAATGATTGGTTCTAAATTAATATTTTACATTATAAAAACTATATATAGAATTTTAATTTGAAATATATATTTTTCTTCTTTAGAGTGAAGTAGACATAAAAATTCCATCTTATTTCTTCAAAAAGACAGATGAAGAAATGAAAAAATTAAACTTAATTAAAGAAATACTAAGGTTCTTTGCAAAACAAGAATGTACCCAGGTATTTTTCCTTCTGTTCCATATAATTTACAAAATTGAATGAATATCATTTCACAAGAAATATTGAAAATCAAAAATCATTCATTTCAAGTAAAATTTATTAGCTAATTTTCATAATTTTGAATTCTGAAAATTAGATAGTTTTAAAATTATCGCTGCATGGATCATAGTTATTGTTTGTGTTTTAAAACATTTTTGTTCTAAGTTTTCATATTCAGACACTTTTTATTATTTCAACATTTAATATGCGCAATTTTCTCTCTAAATACCTGATTTATTTGTATTTTTTAGAAAGAAATTTTTTTTCATATAATAAGTATATTTGAGTTTAACATTTTAGTATTCACTTTTTTTTGCACTAAAATCAAACATTTAACATTTTTTTTTTTTTTTTTTTAATGCAAATTTTTTTTTTTTTTTATTTTAATAAAAAAGTTAAATAATAAAATTAGGTAAAATACAGAATAAACATTGATAATCTCGATTATTCACTTTTAACTAAGAATTACTGTAAATTTACAGAGACTCTGGATAAATATTTACATTAAATTTACAGAAATTTTTAACAGCGTGTGCATTGTTCTTTCACCTAATGAAGGGGCAATGCTATTTTTCTGGCCTGAAACAGTTGATGCAAGTTTTTTCGAGGTTTCCAGCAACCTGGACAGGGACTTTTTCTTTCTTACTTAATAGCTTTTTTTTTTTTTTTTTTTTAAATTTAAAATTAAAAAAAATAATTTCTGGAAAAGATAGTATTAATTAAACAGTTATGAATTTTTTAAATGAGTAAATAGAATTATATATATATATATATATATATATAGTTAGATAGATAGATATAGATATAGTAATTCTGATAATAAATTTCCCCATAGAACAACAGGGGGTTTGGCTACTGTTAATGATTGGTGATGCATCTCCTCAAATACTTAGGTCAACAACTACAAGAATTCTTAAGAAAAAAAAAAGAAAGAAAGGAAAGGAAAGGGGAAAAAAAAATAGAAACAACCTAGCCACCTTATTATGAAATTTATACAATTGTTAAAGAATACCTTCACCTTACTGTAGATCTACTCTATTCTAACACTTATTGTAGCATATACAAGTATTCTTTGCTTTTTAGTTTAAAGGATCACTTTTTTCATTATATATTTTTTAATAATTTTATTTTTACTATTGTTTTCTGTATTTTCCATGTGTAATTTTTAAAATAATAAAATTATTAAACTAATATCACTATTTTTATTCGATTTTTAGATAAATAATGATCCACAAGTGGCTATAAAAGAAGCTGTGAATCTGATTTATACTCACGAATTAGCTCGTCAAGGAAGGCTACTTTTCAATGAAGCCCAAAAACTCTATGAAATAAAGCGAGAAAATCGCTTAAAGGAATCAAGGAAAAATTTCAAACGTCAAATTTCTGATAACGTTGTTGCTACTAGGATACAAAGGGTAAAACATTTATGTAGTTTTAAATACAAGTTTCTTTACGTCATTTTAGTTAAATGATTTTCAGTTAGTTAGTTTTAACTAACTAACTGAAAATGTTATGGAGTTATGAAAATGCTATGAAATGTTATGAAAATAGGCTTTTTATGAGCTTTATTTTGATGGAAGTTTCTGGTGCTATCACCCAACTTTTTTCTTTCAGCCATCATTAAACCACTATTTTGTACTCTACTATCTTCTATTCTTATTGTTCAGGTTCTGTTTACCTAGGAGCTATTACCACATTTTAGTTACTGTAAAATGCTTGAAGCCATTGCATGTATTATTATTTGTTAGGATGAATTCTATTGCTTTTGACAATATTTAGAAACAAAAAATTAAAATGAATATGTTTTAATATAATTTTCAGTTTTTTAAAATTAAGTAATATGCCTTATGATTATACGGTAAAGTTTTTTGAGAATGAAAATGTGAGAAGAATTAAAGCTTAATACAAAACATATTATAGTAAAAAAAAAAAATAAATAAAGGAGTTCAATTTAACTTAATAATAAATTAATAGAAAATTTTTATTTATTTCCTTTTTGCCACTGATTAAATTAAGTTATTTGAATATAATTCAGATAATTTTAATAGAAAAAAGTAAATCTGCTATCTCCATTTCTGAGAAATAATGCCTTAAAAACAATATTACATTTTTATACTCTATAAAATCTAAGATCATCATTATTTTATTAAATATAAACTAATTTCTCACCAATACTTGAACACATTTAGCCAATTTTTACATGAGATAATTTTGCTGAAATTTAGCTAAAGAAACAGAGAGATACAAAAAAGATACCATCATCTACAAAGGCAGAAAACCCTAGAAAAATACATTTCTCTCATTTAGTGCATTTTATGCCAGTTTAATCTTCTAAATAATAAAATCCTAAATTTCTGGAAACTAACACTCTAAACTGATTCCATTACTAAAACAATTTATTGAAATAAAGAAAAATAATGTTTATCTTTGGTTTTCAGGCGTGAATAAAATAATGTAAAAAGAATTTTTAAGCCATGAGAGGGAAATAGGCATCATAATTGCAATAATACTTTGGGGGGGGGGGACATAATTTTGGAAAAAAAAAAAAGAAGAAAGAGTGGTTTAAATAATAATTTTAAAAAATGTAATGGCCACCGATTGGCGATTTGGCGGTTTTCTTTCTCAGCTTCCACTATGAACCACTAAATTAAAACATTTCAGTTAGAATAAAAGAGAGTAATAAAAGGGGTATATTAATATTTAGGTAATGTATATATAATATTTAGGTAATGAAACCCGAATAAACTACTACGTCAGAAACGCCAAAGAAAAATATTTGAGATGCATACAGCTGTTTCGGTAGCCTTAAGCGTACCGTCTTCAGTGCAAAAAGAATTCTGAATCTGGAGAAGTGCTCGAATATATAGGAGAGGGACCGAATTTAGTTCAACCAAGAAGACGGTACACTGAAGGCTACCGAAGACGCTTAAGGCTACCGCTACTTTGCACCGAAGACGGTACGCTTAAGGCTACTGAAACAGCTGTATGCATCGCAAATATTTTTCTTTGGCGTTTCTGACATAGTAGTTTATTCGGGTTTTAATATTCCAACGCCAAGTCTCCTGTTATTATTTAGGTAATGACCCTTCGATAAATAAACTAGTGACAATTTATCATGATATTTAGCCATTGTTTTTGATTTGGGGAATATGGCAAATTTTAAAATAGGTTCATTTGAAAATGTTGACCGCTAGTTGGGCAAAGACCAACTAATCAATTAAGAATTAGTATAAATGTGTTTACTTAGTTTTAAAAATGTGAAACTCACAAAGCCTATTCACTCTGATAAAATTAGAGGAGCAAGTAGTGTATAATTTTGCTTTTCAGATAAGAGCAAGTACAGTACAGCCTCGGTTATCCGAGGTAATATGGACCGAGGATATCTCGGATAATCGAAAGCTCGAATAACACAACAGTGTTGTCAGATCGGGGATATTTTTTAATTCAACTATTACCAATAATTTTGAGAAGTGATATTTGATATACATAATAGACGATTTATCTTCGATGTGATTAGACAACCGTTACAATAAAAATTTAGTGGTGGATATTAAATAAAAGAAGTTCCTAATCTAGCAACACTGTAACACGGGCTCTATCGTAAATCGAGGTAGAAACATATGGTAAAGTTTAAAATGAATGAAAACGTAGTCAGTGAAGTAAAAGAATACAGCTCTTACATGTTTAAATGTACTCAATTAAAAATAACACAATACATAAATGTAACGCAAACATAAATTATAAAATACATTACCACATAGTAAAATTTATCAATGTTTAAATGTTATTTCTTGAAAGCAAAGCCTTCTCTGGGGCGTGCCCTTTTCTAGATAACCTCGGTTAACCCGAAACTCGGTTAATCGAGGCTCTACTGTAGTGCGTAATTTTGGTTTTTAATATTACATTATTACTCAAAATATACTTTTTTGAATGACTCTTAACTTCCCCCCAAAATAATCTACCATTTTAAAGAAGCTATGTAAAATATAGCTGTAAAATAAGCCACCTTACTTTTTCTTAATTTAGCTTGGCTAATAAAAACTTACACATTCAACTGGTAATTTGCTGTATACGCACCATCTTGAATATTCAAGTTTCCATGTTAACCTATGAGGAAATTTTGTCCGTTAATAATTAATACAAAAACCAATAGTTTTGCAAAATATTTGTCTGTGTTGCAGAAGACAACTTTTCACACCTTTCTACAGTTTTTTTTTTTTTTTTTTTTTTTTTTAGAAATGATTTTTAATACATTTAAGTTAAATTTATTTCGGAAGAATTTGCATATATTTTACTTTAAAAATCGATAACTTCATTTCAGTGAGGAAAATCTAAAAAGAAAAATTCTGCTGAGATGTACATTTTTTTTTTTTTTTTTTTTTTTTTGTGTCATACCACTTTTATTCACTTTTAAGTATTTTTGTATTAATTATTAAAGGACAAAATTTCCCCATTGGTTAACATGAAATCTTGAATATTTATGACGGCAGGTACACAGCAATCTTAAGTGACAAACTTATCACAAAAGCTTTATAATTTTTTAATGACATTTACTATCACTATTTTTTAAAAACTATATGGCACACATATTTTCGACGATTAAATATCCTGAAAATAATAATAAAAACTTTCCAGTATTAAGTCTCTCTTGAAAAACAGAAGACTTGGCACCTATGTAATGCTTATAAACCCTATTGTCATTTGAATATTATTGATTTTTTATTATTTTTCTAATTTACTGAATTAAAATTCTTTGATTTACATGCAATCTAAATAAATCTAATGCATAACTTTATTTATTATCTATTTTGCTCTTGATGATATTTTACTGCTGGTGTGTTTATGTTTTATGTAATTACAAAATTTATATTTTTTGTATTCAAGTAAGACAGAGATTTATTTCTTTCAGGCAAAACATGATGCCAAATGATTTTTTTCTTTATTTAGCATCAAGTTAGAATAAACAACTTATAACTGACACAAAAAAAAAAAAAAAAAAAAAAAAAAACTTTTTGCAATTATATATATATATATATATATATATATATATATATATATTCATACATACATATACATATATATGTGTGTGTATGTATATTTAACTAAATTCTATTAAGAGAAAATTGTAATTATTTTTTTTATGTGTAATCTCTCTTTCTATCTCTCCCTCTCTCTCTCTCTTTTTTTAATTATCTTTTGTTTAAAAAACAAAATATTATTAATCTTAAAAGTGTAAAATCTTTGAAAAAATTAATATATTATAATGTCATGACATGATACATGACATTACAATCACAACGAAGGAAAATAAATTGTTATCCATGGCGAAGAAAAAAAAAGTAGAAGATATTTTGTGCATGAAATATTTTTATTAAAAATATCTGATTATGAAAGTTTATTACCCAGAATTAAAATTAATTCAAGTTTAGAAGGCAGTGTAGTGTCAAGACGGGAGAGGAGGTGATGGCTTTTAATCCAAAATTCTGTTTAGGACATAATTTAAATTTATGAATTGCATAAATTCACATTATTATTTGTACATTCATAATTTTTCCTAAAAATTGAACGTATCCCTAAAAATTGTCAGTATTTTTTATCATCTATAATTACTTGAGGCATAATTTGTCAAACATATTTATGGCATGTTAAGATATTTTATCAAGAACTGACAACACATAAATGTTTGAAAAAAAAAAACTAGGGATCATTATTATGTTTTACTCAAATTTTCAAAATCTTTTTATAAATAATAATAATAACAAATTGATAAAATTTCAACTTATTATTCATCAACTCTTTATTCTTAAAAAAGCCATTCTTGTTAATGGCCCTCTTCACTTACCGTCGCCGGAAGCCCGAGCCAATGTTATTCTATGGGGAAATTTTCTTTACAAATAATTTATTAACTAATACATATTTTTAAATTCTGTTTTCAAATTCAGAAAATTCCCAACTGTTAAATTGATGGACCTTTTTTTAAAAATGTATTTTTTTCATTTTTAATATTTAATTTTGAAATTGCAAAATGTAAAAATCGCACATATTAAAAATTCGTATTTTGCAGCTTCAAAATAAAATAAAAAAATTTAAAAAATAATTTTTTAAAAAAGGTCCGTCAATTTAACAGCTGGGAAATTTCAGAATTTGAAAACAGAATTTAAAAAAATATATTAGTTAATAAGTTATTTGTAAAGAAAAATTTCCCATAGAATAACATTAGTTTCGGCTTCCGGCGGAGGTGAGTGAAGAGGGCCCTGAAATATTACGATAAGCATGGTTATATAGATAATTAAACAATAATATGTGTTTTTTATTAATATAATTTTCATAATACAGTATAATAATTTTATTTTATGAAAAAAAAAAAAAAAAAAAAAATACTAACTAGTTTTAAACAGATTCATTTTAACTATTTTAGGCATGGCGATGGTTTAGTTTTCATAAAAACTTCAGGACAATCTTTAGAGCTGAAATGAATTTGCTGGGCATGGTATGTCTTTTTTCCCCCCTCCTATTTGTGTTTGTTTCATAGAATTAAAAAATAAATAAATATTTCAAATGTATCAGAACTCTTAATAAATTTTAAAATATCTATTGAGTTGTTTATTTCTAAAAATTTTACCTTTTGATATATTTTGATTAAATCCTATTTCTTAATCAAAAATTTTTGGCAGAAAAATCCTCTCAAAGTAATTCTTATTAGACTTAAAATTTAAATTTAGCACAGATTTTTTTTTTTTTTTTTTTTTTTTAATGCAATCAACATTTTAAATATTATTTCCATTTTTTATTTTATTTTTTTAATTTTTTAATTATTATTATTTTTTTTTTTTTTGTGTGTGTGTGTGTGTGTTTATATATATATTTGTTACACAATTTGTTCTTTTTATATTTATTAATATTTTAAAATTCCTTTTGTTAATCATGTCCACTTATATCAAATTGTCACACCTATTTATTACCTTCTGTTCAAAATTATATGCATTATGAATACCTTTTCAAACATTGTACAAGATGAAATTATGTATCGCATGAAGCATATATATAGATATAGTAATAAGACATAGATTGATCAGCCAGAGTGAAAAAGTCACTCTAATGGCTGCCTTTCCCCGAGTAAATCACACACAGGAATACACACGGATAATTTAGTAAATAAAATTTATGAATAATTCCTTTACTAAAGGTGAATGAAAAACTCCAGATACAGTTTCAAATTCATTTTTATTTTTATTCTTTTTTTCAATACTCTCTAATGGCTGGTTTTAGAACTTTTTTTCGGCATCAAAATTTTTTGCTCGATAACATGGGGATGATAGATCTATATATATTACTATATCTATGAGCATATATAAAGTTGATATCCTTAGAAATCAACCTATTATAATCATTTAATTTATCTATGTACATAATGGAAAATTTCTAAAGTTTGACAGTGGATTTATCTTACTAATACCTTGGATAAGTTTGTTGGGCATTTTGCTCCATTTATTTTGTTTCCAAGTGGTGGCCACTTAAAAATTGAAAATTCACATCATAAAAGGCATATTTAAGACTAGATTTGGCTGAATTTTGATATGTGAATAGCCTGTATCAGACTCTCCCCTAATTTTATTAATCAGCTTGAAGCACCATCTAGTTTCAAAATGCCAGTCACTTAAAAATTTGTAATCATGATAATATTTAAAATACTGAATTAATTCAAACAAAGTTGGATAGTCAACTGATACTGTAAATTGCAAAAACAGACAGTAATTGTTTGAAGTTGAATAATTAAGCATGACTCTTCATTGGGCAAAAGAAATACAACATGAGTGTAATGTGAAAGCAAGAACACAATAGCACTGGTGCAGGACCTCTAAGATAGAAAGACCTCAAAGTCAATTGTTCAGTTATGAATAATGTTTACCATCACAAATAGTGAAAATTGGAATAAGAAGCTTGTTTTTAAATATGTGGATTTCGATTTATAAAATCATTTTTATAGTAACATTTTATAAATTACTAAAATACAGGATAGGTATAAAATAAAGTAAGGCATTCAGAGCCCTATGACTTTGCGTAATGGGACAAATATAATGAAAATTTGCATACATGTACAGCAAAGTATGCAGCTTCAGTTTCTAAAGACAAAAGTTCCAAAAGTCGCCAATAGGGAATATTTGGTGCTGCAGTCAAGAAAATTATAAGAAATTTACCCACAAATGTGTTGTGTAGAACAATTTTGAAGATCAAAAGAAAGGTTTGAAGATTATCATCATTCATAGATGAATTGTGTTTTGATGGCAAGCTTTGCTAGTCAAACTATTTTATCAGTATAATGAAAAGGTCATTGCTGCCTATATCCTTTAAAACCACGTGATACCACAATTGCAGCAACTTTCTGATATTTAGTTGTGGGGATATCTGGAAAGCACTATGCATCACATTTTTCTGATATTTCTACTTTAACATATAGGACAACTGTAAAATTTACACGAATAAAATATTATATGCTGTGAACTTCCATGAAAATGTTATAGACAGTGTACAGTTACTGGTATATCAGAATGGTCGTATTGAGCCAAATTTGTAAGCAACAATGAATGTTGTTTATTATAAATAAATAAGTTTGTTAATTATGGTTTTAATTGGCAATTACATCATTCATTTACAACATATATTACATCATTCATTCTTACCACACATATTGCAACACCAAAGTATACCATAGTAGTAATTTGGCACTAATGACTAGTATTTTGCTTTTTAGAAATCGAAATTGCATACTTAACTGTGTAACAGAATTTGTATTACATTTGGCCCATTATATTAGTGGGTGTAGGGTTCTCAACACCTTATGTTATTTTATACCCAACCTTTATATTTGTTTCCATTTGTTTTTAATGTAAATACAAGATTTAAAAAAAAAGAAAAAAAATCTGATATGAAACAACCACACGACTTCCATTACCCAATATTGCACGTATTATATGCACTTTTCGGAGATAATGTTATCAGAAGACATAGAATTGACATAAAATAGACGCCTAAACATTTTTCGGTAAGAGAAAGTTAATACACGTGTAAAAACATAAAACAAAGTTTACACAGCGATTTTTTTCTTTTAAAAGAAAGAAATGAGAAGAAAATTGGTAGAGTTTTTTATTTATTTATTTATTTTTGAAACACCAATTTCCGAGATCTAAAACTAATCTATCTGATCAGGATGACTATTAATTTTCTTGTAATAACCAAGTAAAGCACGAGAAATGGATATCTAAAATGGGTTTATGTAACAATTTTCAAGAAAATCGTAAGAGCCGTTTTTGAGATACCGACTTTTATCAAAGCTTGGCATAATTAACTGTTGACCAGAAAACAACAATTGCATGCAAAAGGATATTTAAAAGAGGTTTAATATGGCAAGTTTGAAAAAAATTCATGCAGCCGTTTTGCAAGGAATGCACTTGCAGAATCTGAAATTGAGCTATTTATGCAGCACGCCTGACAATTTTCCTGAACTAACCAACTATATCATTCGAAAGGACATCTGATAGAGTGTTTATATAGCAAATTTGAAGAAAATCGTTAGTGCCGTTTTTGATATATGGACTTATGGGCCCCAATTCCGGTTTTCTAATTTTTACCAGAATTTAGAAAATTTATCTGAACACCGGACTTGTTTCAATTCTAAAGTTTCGAAGATCAATCTTTATTAGTTTCCGAGATATAACAGCTAGAAGATTCCCCCCCCCCCCCACACACACACTGACCAATTGCCAAAACCACTTTTTTGGACTCAGGAGACCTCAAAACATGTAAAACAGGTGAAATCTCGATATCGAATTTTTGGACCGAATACAATACTTCCATTACCTACGGTAGTCGGGTAATGGAAGTAAAAATAGATTTAGAAAACTATTTTAGGGAACAAATTTGTTACCTATCTGTGTGATCCTGGCAGCATTTGTTGCTATGTCGGCATGGACCCTATGATTATTTATAACGAATAGCTTTAATTATTTCTTTATTAACTTTCAGCAACCATCTGTAACTGAAAAAAAGGATCACGCATTGCAGTTGTTAGAAAATTTAAAGAAAGAACGTCAAAATATAATCATGAAAAATGAGCAAGATTTTTATGAAGCTACCAAAAGAATAAAACAAGAAATTGAAACATTTATTGCTCCTAAAGTTATGGAAGATTTGCAGGATAAAATAAGAACATATTTTGAACAGTATAGGTAAATATATTTTTAATGCCATCTTAAAGGCAGATTTTTATTTGTTTATAATGAGACAAAATTTTTTCATAAATTTGCTATGGGCCCTTCCGTTGCCGAGTGGTTATGTCATCATACTGCTGATCGCTGCCGTCGAGCGTAGGAGAGCGGGTTCGATTCCCGCGGAGGCCCTGGGTGTTTTTTCTATTTCTTCGTATTGTAATTCTGTCATGTGCTATCTGTAATTATCTGACGAATATTTACAAGCGGACTACAAGTCAAGCATACAAATCTGATGTACAGTCGGTAACAAAAGTGTCCGAAGACTAGCAAAAATTCCTATGTAAAAAAAGTACACTTCATACGGTTTTGTTAAATAAATCCTTGTCGAATTCTGTTCTTAGTCAGTGTAAGAACATGATTCGATAAGGATTTATTTAACAAAACCGTATGAAGTGTACTTTTTTTACATAGGAATTTTTGCTAGTGTTCGGACACTTTTGTTACCGACTGTACATGTTATCAATAAACAAACAATTAACAAATTTTAACAATAAACAAATTTTAAGTGACATTTAATAATTTGAAATTCATTTTATATTTTAATTGAGTTCCATTATATTTAAATTTTTAAACATACTTATAAATTTTAATAATATAAAGTCCTATATATGTACATTTACATTAGTTTGCAGACGATAAAATACAAAAGTACGTATCTCTACTAATATACTAGTTTGCCTATGTATATGTTTGTCATGATTTCTTATAAAACGGGGTGACCTACATAAAAAAAAAAAAAAAAAAAAAAAAAAAAAAAGTGCATAGGTGTATCTTTACAAGATTTGATTACGCGCAAAGCCCAATTTTCGATTTTTGATATTTTTGTGAATTATTTTATGTTTTTTAAAAATATGTACAAAATGTGTGATGTCATGTTTAAGAGGTAAAAAATATTTACGTGTTAAAAATAAATGTAAGAAACATTTTGTAAAACTTGTGCCAGTAAAAAAAAAAAAAAAAAAAAAAAAAGCATTTTATTTTTAATGAAATCGTCAATAAATAATTAATTTTTACAAATAATATTTTTATTTCAGTTATTAAGTGGGGTAGATTTTGGATTTTGTTTTTTGAGTTATGTTTTCTGAAATTTGCAGAAAATGACTTTGTGGTTAGGAGAAAATATATATGTTTACATTTAGAAAATGAACATAAGAAACATTTTGTAAAAATATATATATACTTTTGTTTACATTTATTTATTTTTACTTTCTTCTATAAATATAGAAAAAAGTAAAAAATAAAAAAATAAAAACAATAATTTTATTGATTCAGTTCAGTAGGTTTAAGAAGTTAGTTTTTTTATTTAATTGCTTTATTTTGTATTAATATTTAATATAAAATAAAATAAAAGTAATATTGTGCATTTGTAAACAGTAGAATAATTGTATTTGTAAGTTTAATAATTTTTAAAAAACACTTTATATGTTTATTTATTTTTACAAGTAAGAATCGATTTTTGTATGTTGTAGTATAACTGTTACATTTTTGATGTAGCAATAAATAGTGGAATGCTTATGGATAATGAATTATGACTTGAAATTAATTTAAAATGTTTCAAGTTAAATTTAATCACGTAAAGGTCTTACAACAAGTTAATTAACTTAGCTACTGGCCGAAATGGCTTTACACTATACGATGTTGCACTGTTATCTATATATATAAAAATGAATGTTTGTCTGTATGTTATTTATAAAATCGTAAACGGCTTGACCGATTTCGATCATTCTTTTTTTGTTTTTTTCCTTATAGGTCAGGGATGGTTTAGGAAAAAAAAATTGAAAAAATCTTTAAAATTAATTAAAATATGAAAATAATAAACTTATTGACTTATATTGACTTAATATAAGCCATTTAAATTTTTAATTGTTGCCAAAAAAAGTTTACGAGATGTATTTATTTATTGTTTTCAGCATAAAATGAAATATGCTTTCACGCGAAAAATAAGAAATAACTAAATGTTAAATTGGTCGATGAGAAAATGACACTTTATAATTTAAAAATAAAATAGTAATATTACAAATCTAACATATTTCTTCTGAATTTTATTTCACAGCATTTTTTTATATACCTCAACTTCAGATTTTTTTTCTTTTTTTTTTTATGGCGGATGAAACACGCTTGGCATAAACGCTAATTCAGCAATATATTAAAGGTATTTTCTTATTGATAATTCTTGCAATTTTTTATAATTTTGATGCTGGCGTTAGGACTGTCAAACTGCACGGTTGGCCGCAGGGCATGATGGGAATTAGTATGCGCTTGCGCTCGCACCTTGTTTCTGTCGGCCATTTGCAAGTGAAAATGGTGCCTGAGTAGATCGGACATTTTTCGCCAAGGAAAAGATAGAAAGAAATACGCAAGCGAAGTGATGACGTCACTGGCCGTTCGTGGATGTAAGAAAAATATTTCCTATGTTAAACGCCCATTGGATTTTTTGTAAAAAATCATTAAAAATCGAGGAAAAATATTTCCCGATTTTAATCCCCGTATTTAGGTATAGATATGTATTAGTTATCATGTCCATGCATTAGATTAAGTTATTTTTGTTGTAAAATTGACAAAATTTGAATTTTTAATTTCAAAACTCTAGAAAAAAAAAATGGCAAACTTCCATATTCGATTGAAAACACAAACATTTCATTTCAAAGGATGATGATATTTACACAATATCCAACTAATATACTGATTAAAAGGAAAATGATAAATATTCTATCATAATTTGAAGTCAAATTTGTTTTCAAATGTCTAAATAAAGTATCTAATATAAGATACTAATATGCTGTAGCGGAATAGATTTGATATCGGTCATCCTTGGTAAAAAAAATAAAATATCGCCAAATTATTTGGCGAACATAATTTAATTCCTTTCAAAAATCATGGTTATTTTAACAACTTATTTTAAGACAGTAATGAATAATATGAAACAATATTTCGTACAATGCATATTACGAAAATATACATCTGGCATGTATATTTTCGTATTACGTTTTTGATCACCAAATACAATAAGCGCCAAGAACGACAGAGTTTTGAAATTTAAAATTAAAATTTTGTGAATTTGACAGCAAAATAACTCAATCTAACACATGCACATGATAACTAATACATATATGTACCCAAATATGGGGATTAAAATCGGGAAATAATTTTCTTCGATTTTTAATCATTTTTTACAAAAAATCCAATGGGCGATTAACATAGAAAATCATTTTCTTGCATCCACGGATGGTCAGTGACGTCACATTTCGCTTGCGTATAGGAACAATAATCGCGTAAATTATATTTTGGTCTAAAACGGCAACAAAAATTTAAAAGTCGGCAAGGGCATTAAGGCTGTACCATGATCAAGTTTACATATTAATTTATTTATTTTTCTATATACCAACTACTATTAACTAAGCATGAAGTATATATAACCACAAAATAATAATAATTGTCTCATGCGATAGAAGTAGCCGATCATAGCATATTGTAATATTATATTTGGCTTGAAATTGCTGTCATTCTATGGTTGATCGATTAAATCTAATAAATATAGAGAATAACTTGAAAGTAAATATTATGTACATCACGTATAATGTTGCTCATATATAACTAGGATTCAAATATAAAGGGCTACTTCAAAATTTTCGATTCTGTCCGTATCGAAATTGTCACATATGATAAACACCTAAATGGAAGCCCACGGGTAAGTCATTGTCGCAGGAAATAGGGACAGGTATCGCAGAATGCGAGGACGAACAAGGCGCTGCCGAAGGTAGCGAGAACCCAAAGCGAACTTTTGAGCGATTTCAGTATTATTATTTTCTCTTTTTTTTCATAAAACTATATAGAAAAGAGTTTCCTTTAAATATACTGACCAGCGAAGCGGGCAAAGCCTGCTAGTAATGATATAAATACAAGTACCAAAAATCAGAGTACTTAACATGTTCTCCATCAACACTAATAACAAATATAAACTTAATGATTGTAAATGTAAATGTATACAACAAACAAAAGATGATGAATAATGCTATAAATTGGATTAAAAATGATGATTATTTATCAAAAAAAAAAAAAAAAAAAAAAGATTAAATTGGATTGATCAAAAATAAAAATAGAAAATGTGTTATTTTAACAATCGCTATAGAATTACAAAGACAAATAAACAAAGAGAAGATTTCATCTGCTCTTTGTTTAACTATGCCATGTGACCTCTGACGTCAGGTGGAAAGAGCCCATTAATAGCAGAATATATTGAATTCGTGAAAATATTTTACTTTTGGTTTTCATTGGATTTATACATTCTGAGATAGTCTGAATCTAATTTAACCATTTTTAGGCAATGTCTGTCAGGTGACTGACATTTTCTAATGTTGCTTATCAACATCTTGGGCAAATCTGCAGTACCTTTTCACTTGTTTTACTTTTATATAGACAAAAGCATGGAGAATACCCTGTATATCCAACAGATGATGAAGGAGGATCTGATGTGTTTCTAAAATATAGTTTTCAGGAAGAAAATGATACAGAAAAGGTATGTTTAATTTTAATGATGAGTTGATTATTTCCTTTTTTTATTATTTTTATTTCATTTAGAAATTAGACTTTTTTTTTTTACAGCTCTTTTAATTTAGCTCTCAACATTGGTTTTAATGATTAGGTTCTTTTTTATGAAATAGAATTTCATAAAGCAGTAACTATTGTTAGAAGTTTCCTCCTCTTCTTGCCCCCCCCCCCCTTCCTTCCCGTCAAAGAAAAAAAAAAAAAAAGTAAGTGCTATGCAATAAGTTTGTAGCACTTGTCTGTCTGTGGTACAGTAGTTTCCAAATGAATAGGCTAGGTTTAATGTGATTTCTTTTATTAAAACACTGATTTATTTAGGATGATTCTTAGCTATGTTTGATGAAAATATGTTTACTAGATTATAAAAAATTGTGGAGAACGTAGCTTCTCCATATTTATTTAACTTTGACTTTACTGAAGGTTGAACGCTGCCAACTTACTTATTCAACTTTAAATTGACTTGGAGCTGTAAATGAAATACTTAAACTATGAAGGAATGACAGAGTCCAAATATATAACATAAATTAGCTTTAATTGAGCTTAAATAAGGAGGACGCTGGACTATACTGGCATCTAGTAATTTACTACTTAAAATGGGCAGCCCTCTTAAATACTTTGATATTAATAAATAACCCCATTACTTTACTTTACTTTTCTTTACTTAATTACTCGCAAAGGATCTCAACTACTTTTATTTAAATTAGCTTCTCAAATCGAGTAATCTTTCGATTAGCAGGAGGATTCCCTGGCACTGCTATCTACTTGACTTACATCCAAAAGCTGCTAACTCTCCTAAACAATCTTCCCACCAACTAACTTTAACTCCTCTCCAACTCTCTTCTCTCCAGCTGACCTTCTACTTTTATACTATTCAGTTTTCAAAATATTAGCATATTTCAATTTACAATTTTAAGTTAGGATCGGCACTAACTCCATCACTCAAATCGAATCCTAAAACAGCAGATTCACGTTTTACCCGCAAAGTGCGAGTTTTAATTGCAGCACTTTGCTATACCTGACAGTTCCTCCCCTGAAAAAAATTTCGCGGAAAAAATCCCCCAACGGGTTTTTACCCGAGCAAATTTTAAATTATTGCAATACTATGCAAAGAAAAGTTGGCTGCAGTGACTGACTGCTAAAATTCAACTACATAATGTTTTAGAAAAAGAAAAAAAAAAGAGGGGGGGAAACTTAAATTTAACTAGACTGCCCAACAAGAAGTATATTGTTTTAAAAATCTAATAGAGAAAAAAAAAAATTTAAGAGTACACGGCGAAAAAACTGGACACTTACATATAATTTTAAGTAGCTTAAATAGCTTTTAAAAAATGTTTCTTATGCTCAATGTAAGACGCTTTATTCCAGAAAACCGTTTGTGCTCAATTTAGGTAAATAAAGATATATATAGTCCAGCGTAATTACAGCGGGGAAATACAGGCACATTTTTCCTTAAAACAAATGGAAAGGAAAAAATTGTATGAATTAAAAAAAGGTGGAGTACAAAAGTGATCGCCTAAACAGAACGTGCGATTATTGTTCAATTGAACTTGTAACATAATTTTATTGTAATAAAAAACTTGTTAATTCTTCATCCAATCTGAAGGTCAGTCTAGACCCAGATAACCGTCAGCTAGCCAAAGTACTTGACTTGATTTCTAGTAGATTTATCTCTAAAATGTCAATCCAGACTGCTGGCACAGTTCAAAAACACTTTACTTCAGAAAAAGAGAAACGCTGCTGGCAGATTTCCAAAAACTTTTTTCGACTTCATGTGAAAAGTAACAATCTTTAAGAAATCATCCTGGATTCAGATTTAACTACCAGTACTTCGGGTTTGAATCAGAGAACTGGACCTCAGATTTTCTAAAATTAAAACTTTTTTTAAACGTATATATCAAAAATAGACGTGAATTACACTTTTATATATAGATAAATGACATAATTTTATACATAAGCCCTATTTCAACTGGGTATTTGGGTACGGAAAAAACAAAATGTTAGTGGATTAATAAGGTTAATTTGTTAAACGCAAAATTTACATGCAAAAATAGCTTTTTAAAAAAGATCTCTTTTTAATCCCCATACGAAGATATACATACATTGACTTTTAGTTAAAAATACAAAAGTTACAATAAGAAAATTCGTTTTATACAACATTTAGAAAAACATAGATAAGGATACCAACATTTTCAAAACTGCAGTTGATGGCTTGAGAAAAAAAAGATTAACGTACATACATATTTACATTACATTTACAAAACTATAGAGAAAAATGTTTATACACTTATAAAAGTGTATTTTATACAATTTACGACATTTAGAAAAAAAATATATATAATGAATAGATATATATACAAATTATTGAAAAAGTTTTCAAGACTCCGTTGTTGGCTAGAAAATAGAAAAGTAGTAGAGTATATACATATTGATCATGTAAAAACTTAGCGAGAAAATTTATATACAAAGGTAAGAAAATTTATCTTACGAATCGCTGCAGGTGATGGCTGAAACAGAAGGCATTTAAGTACATATATATATAGATCATTCAAAAAACTAAAGAGGGGGGAAATTTATATAAAATGTTCAAAAAAGGTTTTTTTTTTTTTTTTTTTACCAAGCACTGCTGGTGTTGGCTAGGAATAAAACATTAGAGTACATACGTATCATAAGTTACATACATGCATAGATTATATAACAGAACAAAAATTTATGACATGTAAATAATACATGAATTTTCCGAAACTGAAAGTTCATGCTTCAAGTTTAAATTTAGATTTTTGATTTTTTAGAAAATTCAAGGCTTTTAGTTCATAGTTAAAGGTCCAAATGAAAGTCCATAAGTTTTTACTACATGTCGTAGACTTTATCACTGCTCTGATAACCCAATACTTGAAAAAAACTAAAATAATGAACGATACGACCTGACAAATTGAGTCCTTGATATCAGCAAAAGAGATGCAGGTCAGACTGGCCTGTAGAGTTGTAGCGTTGGTGGCTTGCAGATTTAGGTGAGACGTTGCAGGATCGCTGGTGTCCTGAGGAGGGTTCGAACATGGTGCCTGTTCACTCTCAGGAGGAGGTTTGAAACTCTGAATCTGGTTCTTGTGGTGAGGGGGTTTCGGGCCCGTCACCTTATCACTGCCCATAGTTATCACAGAGGACTGCGTTCGCTCCGTGCTTTTAAATTCAGGGCTGCTAGAGTTTCTAGAGACTTCACCATAGGTTACATGGCCTTTTGAAATTACCTTTTTCAAACTAACATCTTTTTCGTTCACTTTAAGCGGCATGTCATTTTGACAATTTAAGTGCAATTTCTCAATAGAAACAACCGATTCTGGCGGCTGTATAGATTCGAAACTGTCCTCTAAAGGTGAGTTACCAAGATTAACCGCATCATTTATTGCTTTTATATTTTCGCTGAGTTTAACAGTGTCCGCAGCCACAGTAATTTTTATAGGATTTTCTTTTACAATTCCCGTCGCAATAGGGCACAATTTTTCGGATTTCTTATCCGTAGCTAAAAGCTGACTAACAGAAGGAGATTTGCCTGTAGTGCTATTTAAAGGTGAAGTGTGCTCGTTTTCATTCACTTTTATTTGACTTTCGTCAGAAGGATTAAAGTTTTTGTCGTCAGTTTGGGGTTGATTTAAATTAGTAGAACTTTCTTCTTGCGACTGAATAACTTGTGGTTTTTCCACATCCTTTATTACCGCTTCCCACTGACGTTCGTTAGGGGGGAGGGAACGGTCATGCTGTAATCGTAGTTTATCATACGGAGTGGCAAAAAGACTGATAATCCGACTTTTTAAGTCGTCATACGTTGGATTTGGGCCAAGCGAATGGCAGGCGATTAGTCTATGCCACTGTCGTGGTTCTCCTTCTAAGGAACATGCTAACCAGGCATAGTGTTTGGATCGATCGATGTTATGAACGTTAAAAAAATATTCAAGCTGTTCAAAAAATTGGAGCACACTATTAGTGCCGTCAAAAAATATTTGCTCGGGGGGGGGGGGGGATTCGAGCAAAGGTGGGCGCCAATGTGGAGAACGTAGCTTCTCCATATTTATTTAACTTTGACTTTACTGAAGGTTGAACGCTGCCAACTTACTTATTCAACTTTAAATTGACTTGGAGCTGTAAATGAAATACTTAAACTATGAAGGAATGACAGAGTCCAAATATATAACATAAATTAGCTTTAATTGAGCTTAAATAAGGAGGACGCTGGACTATACTGGCATCTAGTAATTTACTACTTAAAATGGGCAGCCCTCTTAAATACTTTGATATTAATAAATAACCCCATTACTTTACTTTACTTTTCTTTACTTAATTACTCGCAAAGGATCTCAACTACTTTTATTTAAATTAGCTTCTCAAATCGAGTAATCTTTCGATTAGCAGGAGGATTCCCTGGCACTGCTATCTACTTGACTTACATCCAAAAGCTGCTAACTCTCCTAAACAATCTTCCCACCAACTAACTTTAACTCCTCTCCAACTCTCTTCTCTCCAGCTGACCTTCTACTTTTATACTATTCAGTTTTCAAAATATTAGCATATTTCAATTTACAATTTTAAGTTAGGATCGGCACTAACTCCATCACTCAAATCGAATCCTAAAACAGCAGATTCACGTTTTACCCGCAAAGTGCGAGTTTTAATTGCAGCACTTTGCTATACCTGACAAAATAATTAAAGTATGTTTTTCCAGGGTACTTTACATTGATATTTTCAGATTTACAAACTATCAATTATCAAAATTCTAAATCATGTTAGACAATCAGTTTTTATTTATTTATTGGGGTATAAAAATCCTTTTATAAAAATCGTGAATTTTTAACTAGTTATGACAAAAATTAAAAATCGGCTAAAGAGATGAGTGATTATGAGGGCACAGTAAAAAAAATTGCTAAATTTAATTGAAAATTAAACATTTTAGAGAAAATAAGCGTCACTCTAAATGATCCCTGAAAGTTTTATGTACCTGCTATTAATTATTATTTCATAATTTTTAATTTAAATAGCCATTTTATGTTTTTTCATTTGTCGCACATATATTTGCTTTTTGCGCAGGTTACTAATTTAAATCAAGTTGAATAATAATATATTATAATAGTTTACTTTCGAGATCTTTGTCAACATATAATAGAAAACTAATCTGTTATCTCAAAGTTTTTCTATCTCGAAGTTTTCTCGCTAGAACACTAAACGTCAATAAATGAGGATAGGCTTTAAATTTAAAACTATCAGAAGAATTGCTTAAGTTAATATATTTTACTGTCAGTTGTCTATATTAATTTAGAAGTGAAATAATCAGCAAAATTCGGGCGTTAACGGGTTAATGGTGTAAGCTTTTTTGATTTAAACTCTTATCTAAATACACTGAAAAATGAAGCAGTTCACATTCTTTATTATTATTTTATTTCTTTATTTAAATTTGTTGTTGTGATAAGGGTAAATAATGATACTATTAAAATAGAAATTTTCATTTAAACCTTGTGGTAAATAATGATATTATTTACCACAGCCTAGAAGTGAAAGCGGTGGTAAAGAAAGAGGAACCTCTATTAAGAAAAGTGATAAAGTTTATAAAGATGATGTAAGTTGTAATACTTTCTTTTTATCACTAATTATTATTATTAATAGTTCTATTTCTTTCTGACAATTTTCATGCATTTTTATTTTTTCAGACCTTTGATCAAATGAAAATAGTTTTTTCCCCTCCTTGATATCTAGTTAAAATAAATGTTTTATAACTCTTTATTTATTTATTTATTTTAATATTTTTTTATTCATAATTTTGTTTAAGACAGAATTTGATGCTTTTTAAAATTATCTTTAGTTGAAAAATAAAATATTGATAATTTTAAAAGATGAAAAACCTTTGGAAAAGAGAATATTATATTATAGGTGATGGGCATATGACACCAATGTTACTACAAGGAAAGTAAATTGTTATCCTTGGTGCAAAAAAATAAATAAATAAATAAGCAAAAGATATTCTGTACATGAAATATTTTCATTAACAAAATACCTGATAGTTAAAACTTATTACTTGAGATTAAGAGTAATTGAAATAATAGAAGCCAATGTAAGTAAAAACAAAGGTAGGCTTCTAGCCTGAAATTAAATTCTATTTCGAGCAGAACTTTAATTTATAAATTGAGTGAGAGAAGAAAGTGGGAAATTGTTTAGTTCTCAGATAGTATTAATATTATTATTATTTTCTTTTTCAATAAAATACTTCCAGAATTTTTTTAATTTTTAACAATTTTAAGATCTAACGTATATTTAAATGCTTAATTTTTAGTGATTTATTACTTTCTTTCGTTCAATTGAAACAAGTATTGGATTCATAAAAATTTTTTACTTTCGGTTTTTGATGGGCTTACGTATTTTGACAGGGTCAGAACACGATTTGACCATTTTTTGAACTAAAATCTTCTCACGGCATAAAGTTTAAAACACCCTTTCTTTAATATTTCGCATTGCTCTTAACCGGTTTTAAACCCCCTGCTTTAATCAATTATCTTTTGGTTGGAGGGAAGAGGGATAAATTTCATGAAATTTCAATATACAAAATTTCATAATATACAAAATTTCATCAAAATTAATGCATTGTATTCTAAAAATAAACTGCATCTCGGAATAAAGTTAAAATTTGTTTTTACTGGAATAGTATTATAACACTTTATTCTATCAAAATATTATATTTCAACAAAAGCGTACTGTTAAAAATAAATAAATAAATAAATAAGAATGAATTTAATACTTTAGTAAATTAATTTACTCATTAAATTTTTAATAATAAATTATACTATGCAAATTTTTACTCGTATAAAATATCAATATTTTAATGTTATTCTTTTTAAATTATTTTTACTGTAATATGATATCGAAATGAAGTATCAGAGATAGAGATTATAATAATTAGAGTAAAAAAAAAAAATAATAATAATAATAATAATAATAATAAATCTTTGATTTTAAATATATATCTCCATCTTTTCTAAACAAAGTTTTCAACTGATAAAAGTTAACTTTTAAAGAACAATAAACTCTGACAATTTATTAATTTTAAAAGATTTTTTCTTTTTATTCTTTTAAGAAGAAGAATATATTTACATGGCGACAGATAGCGACACATCTTGTATAAAAAAAATTTCGGCGAAAATGTACACCGATTTTAGATAAATGTAACCGATAAGTATTCGCGAATTGCTTTATTTTTAATATACTTCCTTGGAAAGTATGAATCAATGAATTAATCGTGTGAGTTATTTTTATGATTGAGCTTTAATTAGACGTCTGCCATAGAATAGACATATGAAATATTAATGTCGTCTGCTCGATCTTTATCATCTGTATTCGCATTGTGCTGCATAAAGAGAAAGGAATATTCCCGTTCCAAATTGGTTTAAAATTTTCTCGCGCATGCCCAGATCGTACGATTTTGGTCTTACAGAAAATGCTGTGTTTTAATATTATAGATGCTTTGTTTAGTTCAAAACTTGGTTCGCATTTAATTCCAAAATTATTCTATTTGTTTGATAATATTCATTTGTATATAGCACACAGGTGATTTTAAGGTTTTGGCTTCTTGGTGTATTCACTGTTTTTTAACCAAATAATTTATTCGTTTTAATTTTAATACTTTACAAAAATTTAATCATTATATGAACTTTGTTTTTGTATTTTGAAAATTAGAACAAAATGCATTTCTATATATTTCTAGGAAGAATTTATTGGGTATTCACTTACGGTTTCAAAATATGTACCGGATCTTCTTCAGTTATCTAAAGAATACCAGAGTAAGTAACTTTTTATATAAAAAAAAATTACTCTACTAGTTATTATAATTTTCGAAAAAAAATTTAATTTCAAACTGCATAGAAAATATCTCGATTTTTCCTTTATTATAACTTTTATTTCCAATAGGAGTGTGGGCTGACAGAGAAGTTGTTGATTTTTTTGATAAGCATGATGAAGAAATGATTAGACGAGAGGTAATGAAAGAAATGGAAATATCTGTAAAATTGCATACAGACAAAATCATGAGAGAGGAATTATATCGTCTGAATGAAGTAAAATTCATACGTGTATTTAATGTATAAAAGTTTTGAATGTTTTGTTCAATTTTGCAATGTTTTAGATGTTTTATGCATTGTGAACTTAACATGCATTGCATTATTAATATACCACATTATCCAATTCCCATTTTACTTTGATTGCCCATAGCGTACCCGCTAGTGTTATGTAAAATTCACTCAACCAACCAACACATTTTACATTGAGAAATCAAAATAAAAATTTAGTATCATTAAAATTTTTTTTAAGATTTAATATTTAAATATAAACTATGTTATTGTATTTTTTAAACTTGCTTCATTAATAACTAGAAAACTTTATTTTATCACATGGAACATTTGAAATTAATATTTTAAATAATGAATATTTATGTATTGGGTGAGTTCGAAAGTTCTACCCGTTTTTGGATATGCAAATTTGCAATGGAATTGACGTCACACATGACATTATAATGACGCAAATCGTCGGCCAGTCAAACGTGTGGATGCCTCACATATGAATGCATCGTGTCTCACAAATTTAATCATCTAAATATATATATATATATATATATATATATATATATATATATATATATAAGCGAGAAGGAGCATTTTGTTATACGATTTCGATAAAAAGAATACGGCAGCCGCAGCATGTCACAATGTTTGTCATGTTTATGAGAAGGATTCAATAGACGAAAGTACATGCCGTCGATGGTTTCGTAAATTTAGGGAAGGAGACAGAAGCTGCCAATATCAGTCTAGAAGTGGACGGCAATCACACGTTGGAGACGACGATATTGAGCAACCTGAATCCAACCATGCTAGAATTAGCGGAGATCTTTAGCGTACACCGGACAACGGTCGAAAGACAGCTGGTTAAGTTGGGTTTTGCGAGAAGGATCGTTGGGTTCCTTATAACCTGACAGCTAATCAACGGAATGACCGAATCGTCATCTGTGCTTCCTTGCTTTTCCGGTACAAAAATGGCCCATTCTTGACACGAATTGTGACAGGAGATGAGGAGTGGGGTATGTACCGTAACATAAAGAGTCATAGAATTGTGTGTCGCCTTTCAGATTCGCCTGCATCGACTTCGAAAGCTGAACTTCATCCCAAGAAGGTGTTGTTGAGTGTGTGGTGGGATGTGCAGGGAATAACTCACTGGGAGGTCCTGCCACTCAACCAAACCATCAATGCTATGCCTTCTACTGTCTACAGTTAGACAAGCTGCATTGAAATTTGGTGTCAAAGCGGCCAGATCTCATTAATCGTCGCGGTGTTATCCTTCATCACGATAACGCCAGGCCACATGCTGCTGTCATCACTCGCCAAAAGTTACTGGGCTTTGGTTGGGAGGTTTTACCCCCACCCTTCCTATTCTCCTGATTTGGCACCAACTGACTATTACCTATTTCGTGCGTTGAAAAATTCCTTCAGTCAGAAAATCTTTGATGATCTTGATGCTGTGAAAACTGTCATCCAAGACCTTTTTGACTCGAAACCGCCGAAATTTTACCGCCGTGGGATTCATCTCCTATAAGAAAGATGGCAAGAGGTCATAGATAGCAATGGGGATTATGCACAATAATAGGTACTGCTCATTTTGTGTTTATTTGCTCTTCTTTATGGGTATTAAAAACGGGTAGAACTTTTGCACTCCCTAATATTATCTCATGAATTGTTACATGAAACAAGTTAAATTCAAATATTGTATCCTGGTGTTCCTGTTCAGGCATTCACAGTTAGTCAACTATAATAGTCTGTTATCAACTATTGATGTAAAACATAAGTAGTGTTAACAGTAATGTTGTTTTAAAGTTAATGTTATTGATACCCACTAAATCATCACAGCATGTAAAGGCCAACCAAACCCATGTTAACCTATGAGAAAACAATCCCCAATTTTATTCATTACATAAAGCGTATTTTATGATTTCGTTTTCATATTCAGAATATTCATGACTGTTTTATGTGTTCCTGTTTTCTTTAAATTGATTCTTTAATTTTTAATATTTCATTTTTAAGTAGCAAAATGTGAAATTTCACTAACAAGGAAACATTCAAAAGGTGTCGTCTTCAAAAAATATTGAAAAAAATATATGTGATTCTACTCTTCATAAAACACCAAGAAGTGAAAAAATTATCGGCTGAAATGAATTACAACGACCACAAAAAATGATCAAAATTAAGCATATTTTGCGATTTAGAGCTGTTAGGCGTTCATTTCGCTAGCACTGAGATTGCCGTGTACGAACAGAACTCAAGTACTCAACAATCGCCTAACAATGTGAAATCGCCAAATATGCTTAATTTTGATCATTTTTGGGGGGTCGCTGTAATTCATTTCAGCCGATAATTTTTTCACTTTCTGGTGTTTTAGGAAGAGTAGAATCATATATATATATATTTCAATATTTTTTGAAGACGACACCTTTTGAATGTTTCCTTGTAAGTAAAACTTGACATTTTACAACTTCAAAATAAATTGAAAATAATAATAATAATAATAAAAATAATAAAAACAAGGTCTAATTTTTAACAGTCATAATTTTCTGAATGTGAAAACTGATTTTATAAGTATGTATTATGTAATGAATAATTACAAGGGTTATTTCCTCATACACCAAAACTAAATGCAAAACTGGTGTACAAACGATAAATAAACAATAAGACTTCTTCACACACCATAAATTTTAAGCCAGCACAACCGGTTTCGAAAGGACGTAGCCTTCCTCCATCAGGCGCAAAAAAAAAAAAAAAAAAAAAAAAAAAAACGCGTACTACTGCCTTGGAGGCAAAAGCAAGACTTGCTTTTGCCTCCAAGGCAGTAGCATGCGTTTTTTTGCGCCTGATGAAGGAAGGCTACGTCCTTTCGAAACCGGTTGGACTGGCTTAAAATTCATGGTGTGTGAAGAAGTCTTATTGTTTATTTATTTCCTCATAGGTTAACATGGAATTTGACTGACATTGACATGCTGTGATACATAGAACTTTGACTTAAAAAACTGTGACAAAATACACTATGTTGTACTAATTTACACTTACTAATATACAATTATTATTAGTTTTATTCATTCACGACAATGATGAATGAGTCAATATTATATACAGTTTTTATATTTATGACTTATTATTTGCATATTTTTATTTATCATTTTATGCAAAATTTGTAAATAAAGAAGCATAGGTTTAAAAATTGTTTTCAAAAAACTTGTCTTGTTGATTATGATAGTCCTGAAAACTGCTTAATCAGATCCACTTACAATCGGCATATTTTAACTGCTACGATTTATACATCAAAGATATTTCCAAGCAATTCTTTAATTATTAAATTTTACGTTATTTATTAAATCCACTGCTTGCTAACGCTTCTCATATTTGACATAAACTATTGAGTGTAGGCCTGATTATGGAAGATTAATCATGAAAATTCCAAAGAAAGATCTATAGGGGAAGTGCACCAGTGGTTGACACTTTTAGAGCAATCTCTGATGTTCTTCTTAATGTTCGAGTCACCAGAAAATAATTTTAGAAATCTTAAGTTAGTACATATGGCATGGCATGAAAGACATCCAGAACCACATATGTGTTAAAATATATACATTTGATAACAATTATTTTTTCTTATGAATTTTTATTTGACACCTACTCAATGTCCCAGTAAGTGTATGATAGTTACAATAATGACCAAAACAAACAAAAACTAGTATGTTGTGCCCACCACATGACTTTCTTCTATATTTTCCTATACAAATACACTCAGTAAAAATAATTTATTAAAAATATTGTTTAAAAAAGCTATCTTCCATGATAATGCAGACGATTTCCATGTTAGGGAAGTAGTATAAAACTAAATATCCAAAAAAAGTCAATTTTATTGTCAATATTACATTAAAAAAAAAAAAAAAAAAATGTTAAAAATGAAGAAAATTGATAACTGTATTTTAAATTATCTCAGATAGCTGGTTCAACCATTCGTTTTAAAGGTATTGGCGAGCTCTTTTGAAAGATACCCATCATGAAAATTTACTCCCCTCGAGGGGGGACTTCACCCCCAGGGGGGTGGCGAGGCTCCTACACATACAAAAAAATTTTTCCCAGTTGACTATCTCTATTATAAATAATTCTTGTAAATTTCATAATGATTACTAAAAAATAATTCTCTTTATGCACATTTATGCAAAATTTTGTCCTATACCGCCATGTTAAAAATTTAGAAAAAGCGGGATAACAACGCAACCTGGAAGACAATTTTTACCAAAAGTTGATAGGCACTAATTTATGTCAAGGTGCAACTACATACCAATTTGTATGATATTCTGTGCTGTAGTTCCTGAGATACAGTTGCCACAAAATTCTGTCCCCCCCCCCCACACACACACACAGAGAGACAGACAGACATTTTCTAAAAATGGTCAAACCGTGTTTTGCTCTCTTTAGCAATATCTAATTCCTATAGGAGGTTTGCATGACTGAAGATTAGCTAAATGGTAGTATAATCAACCCATTTTGTAAACATTGCCCATTCGTATCTCCGTTTGACTTTGCTGTGAAAAATAAATTCTGAGTACTGGCCCAAAAAAGAAACTCGTGTAAATGTGGCTATAAAAATAAATAAATAAATAAATAAATAAAATAAATAAATAAATAAATAAAATAAATAAATAAATATATAAAAATAAATAAATAAATTATGCTCAATGCAAGTTTAGTCCAGAATTTCAAGCCAGATCCAAGTATATGTAGACTTCTTATTCCGATTTCCTTTTCTTAAAAAAAAAAAAAAAAATCTTTGAAATCTTAATGAAAATATCTGTGAATTCTATACATTTAAGGATGAAGGAATATTGTTGAAAATAATCCAATCCTGTAATGTAATCTTGTATAATCAATTGTGATTATCAGTGTATGGCTTTTATTGATTTTCAGAAGGAAAAATTTATTTGTTAATTAGGCTTTAGAGAAAGACTTAGGGAAAAAAGGCAGAAAAGGAGGAAAGAAAGGGGCCAAGAAAGATAAAGGAAAGGGGAAGGGAAAAGGAAAGAAGGAAAAGGATTTAACTCCCAACAGGTGCAAAATAATTTTTAAATATTATTATTATTATTATTATTATTGCGTTTTTCTTAATATTTTATAAAAATAATATAACAAATTTTATTTTATAAATTTTAATTAATACTTTAATTAAAAATATTGTGAAGAAATGTTACTGAGAATATTATATTTTGTGACTTTTCTTTTTCACAATTGTGTTTTAGGAGCTTTGAATCATTAGTTGAAGAATTAGTAAAGAATGGCATTATTACTGATTATCCAAAATTCTTCTTGTCAGAATTCGTAGGGGATTATAATGTTGTAGGATCCATTCAGGATGTTGATGGGGATTCAGAAAAAGACCCAGTTCCGTGTTTAGGCGATATTAGGCGAGTTGTGAATGAATTCTGTATTCTTCCAATGGGTAAGTTACTTTTGTTATTACTCACAAACTTTGAATAAACACCATAAAATGCAATAAACTCGCAACAATTGTTTTGGGTCGAAAAAACACACACGACCCTTCATCAGGCGAAAAAAGTAGGCACGAGTGCTGCAGTCAAAGCGGGCTTTGACTGCAGCACTCGTGCCGACTTTTTTCGCCTGATGAAGGGTCGTGTGTGTTTTTTCGACCCGAAACAATTGTTGCGAGTTTATTGCATTTTATGGTGTTTATTCAAAGTTTGTGAGTAATAATTTTTACAACGCCAGTTTTGTGGTGCTTTATTAAATAAGTTACTTTTGATTTTATTGTCATTTTATGGAATATTTGTAACATAACTCCAAGCAAAGTTTATTAGATTTCAATGATACATTTTTTCCTTTCTCCTATATACATAAATACAGGCTTAATGGGATCACTTTGGGACAGATACTGTTTGATAACAATAACCCATTGATAACAATAAACGAAAAGTATCAGGAATACAAAATTTTAATTTTGCTACTTACGTAACATTTATTTTTGGAGCTACAGATAAACTACAATGATCCATTTAAACACTATACTGAACAAATCGTTAAAATAGGTCAATTAAAAAAAAGTCTTCCAAAGTTGTCTGCCTTGTTTTTTGTGTCAGCAAATTATTGATAAAACTTTTATACCTGTTATGTTCGCGAAAGTCTTCAGCAGTGTCTTTGTGTTGCACCCCGAATCCCAAGACATGGAGAGCCTGTCTCATTTCATTAACAGTTGGAGAATTCTCAACAATGTTTTCAACATCGTCATCATCTTCATCGGATGCTTTTTCATCTTTTTTTTTTTTCCGATAGAACAAGACGCAGCTCGGCATGCATCTTCATTGTTGTAGTCACTTTGGCGTTCTCATTTATAGACACCCATTCTGCAAAATGATTTTCAGTCATGTCTGATGGTCACCCATTCTGCAAACTCATTTTCAGTCATGTCTACTGTTTCGTCAAATTCCGGTATGTTCATACCTTCGTCAGCTTTAACGAATCCACCGTGCGAGAAACAGTAAGTGCGAATGGACAGAGAGAAAAAATTCAGAGAGGCCTTCTATTCTTTTGGGAATTCTCCCTTTGATTTTATAGTTTGCAATTTTTGTTGAATGAATGAAAAACAAAAGAAATCGAAAATGGTACTTGAAAGTGATAACAATAAACGAAGGCGCTGATTACAAAAACCGATTTTTTAATATGTGTTAATATACAAGCGTTCGGGACTTCGTGATTCTGATAACATTAAACGAATGATAACATTATCCACTATCACATTAAGCGGCACCAACTGAATAATGTATTGGATTCCTGACAATTTTTGATTTTGGGTTTTTGATAGATTAATTTCGAGCTATCCTGAATATGATTTGACCATTTTTAGAAAATGTCTGTGTGTGTGTCAATAAAATTGTGGCATATAACATTTTAGGGGTGAGCATGACTCATACAGCTGATTGGAAATTTGGAGGACCACTCAGTACAATTGGTTGGGATATGGAGAGCCATTACCGCAGTTAATGTCTGTTTACATAAATCTGTATAGATCTTATTAAATTTATTTTTTACAGTGTGGATATTAATTCTAAAGTTTTATAAAATTATATTTATTGATAATTATTATAGAAAAGTAATTGAATAATTAAAAGGGCAAAAAGCAGTTAAAATTAACAGCTATAAGACTTTTTGGAGGGCTATAAGTTAACACTTCAAAGGTCATATTTGCCCCTAAGTTACGCATCACTACCTTAAAAGACAGTTTTTAAAAATATTTATTTAAATTAAATTTGCAATGTAATTTATTATTAAGTTAATAAAAAACAATCTTTTCATAACTTCATGCTTCAGCCAGAACGTTTTCACCGGGGTACCCCAGCGTTCTCAACGGTACATTGGTGCTTGAAGTCTCCGCAAATGCGATGTTTCTTCCAGCCGCCGCTACTTTTAAGTGCGTGGTGCCTTTGCCAATCCAACCCCGCCGCATCGTTGCCATTACAAGAAAAAAGGAAAACTCAAAATCTCAGCTGCTTCTCTATACACCACTGAGCTGAAGAACAACTGGAGGAAATGCTAGACCGGCTTTTGCGTACCGTTTTTGGAAGGTTTGTCTACCGAGCGTTGCACAGCAGAAAACATTTGATATCTTTATATTTCAAAGTAAAATCGTATAAAGGCTGTCTGTTCGAACAACCATATGATAAACATGATATCAGAATTTTAAATTTTAATTCTTTAAAGAGTATAATAGGTAGAGGTGCCAATTATTACGATTTGTCCGTAATTATTACGGATTTACGGCAATAATTACGGCATTACGGACAACATATAAAAATTACGGATTATATGCTTTTTAAAAAGTCGCGGATATCGTTCATTAAAAAAAAAGAAACTCCACTAACAATCGATGATCAAACGCACAATGGAAGCATTCCAATTCATAATCTTTCTCCATCCACAACATAAATGTCAATATTCATTTTAAACTTGCTTTATAAGATTCTAGAAACTATAAAGAAATAGAATTACAGAATATTTCTTGCTGATGTAATTATTTTTTTACCCCCCCTCCCTCTTTTCTTATCTCCAACCAGCCATAGTTGATTAAAAGCTCTGCAAAAGCCTTTAGCTTCCCAGTTTTTCGCCATCAACAACATAAATGTCAATATTCATTTTAAAATTGCTTTATTAGATTCTAGAACCTATAAAGAAGTAGAATTGTTTCATTTCTCATTTATCTAATTAATTATATTTTGACCGCCCCTCGCCGTTTCCCAGCTAGTGATCAGGGATTACTTCTAGAACCAAAAAAGTGATAGAAGTGCTCAATATTTCTCACATATGTAATTATTTTTAGGCTTTATTACTGAAGTTGATGAATCTATTTGTTTTTCCTTAATAAATTTAAAATACATACTATACTATCAAACAAAAGATATGTTAGGTTTTATGCAAGATACATAAAGAAAAAAAAAAAAAAAAAAAAAAAAAAAAGAGAGAGGGAGAGATCCAAATGTTTTTTCCCCCATCAAAGCAGGTTAAAAAAAAACTTTCATTTTGTAAGAAGATAAAGAAATACATATTTATTTACTTTTGTTTTAGAAATTTTTCTAATTTTTTAATTAAATATATTATATATTTGCTTACGAAACAGTGCAATTCATTATTATATGTGGGCTTTTGCATAAAAATTATTCCGTGACACGGTTCACTTCTCCACGTTGCACAAGTATATAACTCTGATTACTGATAGTTCTTATTGAAAATTGGCACCTCTAAATAGGAATAGACGACCCAACAAATGTTGCCTGTCGTGCAAGATTTGACTCTGCACGGCAAATTATTGCAGAAAAACTGGCACGCACGAACACTGTGTAAAGGTATTGGAAGCATTTGCTCCAGTTGTTCTTCAGCTCAATGCTATACGCAGCATAATTGTGATTATGGTAATTCGCTAGTTTTTTAACATTTTCAAACCTAATATTTATTTCTTTACCTCTATTAACATTAGTTAGCACGGTGGTGATTTTTCCGGTGGATATATCATGGCTATGTTCTTTAATTCTAGTTTTCATTTTTCGTTTCGTTTTACCAATATAACATTTCTCATAATTATCATTATCTGTATAAGGGATTTTATAAATTCCAGCTGTGTTCAAAGGGTTGATTGGATCTTTGTCACTATACGTATAAACTGAAAGATGTTTGGATTAGGTTTGATAGGAATGTGGATATTGTGTTTAGCAGCAGCTTTTACAATTCTACAAGAGGCACCACGATCATAAGAAATTGAAGTTGTAAATTTAGTTGGTGGTTTTTAGAAAACTTTTATTAAGGTTTTTCATGCGTTTTTTTGTAAAGTTTGTTGATTAAATTATCAGGGTAACCTGCTTTTCTGGTATATTTCTTGATTATTGCTAATTCTTTGTTAAGGTCATCCGGTTCTTCCTTTACACACAGTTATGGCTTTATTGATATAAGCTTGGATGGCGTTGATTTCATATTTAAATGGAGTTTTACTATTGTAGTGGATGTTCTCATTGCTACTATTGGGCTTTCTGTAGACTTTACAAATAAAAGTCATTTGAAAGCATTGAGACCTTTACTTACAATGACTTATGTTTCAATTGATCCATATTTTTACAGAAATTCACAGAAACAAGCGCACACAATATTTTGTAGACATAGGACATCACAAACATCCATGCCCGCACCGGGATTCGAAACCGAGACCTAGGAATCCAGAAGGCAGTGCCCTACCACCGAACCACCAGGCCGGCAAATAAAAGTCCTTGTAACGTAAAATCGAAACAACACAGGGAAAAAAAAAAAAAAAAAAAAAAACAATATGGCGGTAATGAAAGCTAGCACATGCTATTGTGAGTAAACAGTTTCATCGAACATTTGAGTGTTCGCATTTCCTAAAAAATCACGTGATTGCTTGACGAAATGGTTGTCAAAAAATACGAAATTAAGCCCGAGGATGTCTGAATCGTCAAAATTGAGTACATTATTTCGGAGAGTGTACTATTATTGGTTTCTTATTACTTTATTATAATGCAATATATTAATAGCAAATTTTGCAATTCATTTCACATTTTCATATGAAATTCTAGGTTCTCCTGCAATACACTCTAAAGGAGCTTTCATAAAATCCATATTATTTGCTGGCCCCTCAGGGTCTGGAAAAAAGTCTTTACTTTATGCCATTTGCAATGAGATAGGAGCTACATTGATGGATTTATCAGCAGAAAATGTAAATGGAAAATATCCTGGGAAAGAAGGTCTAGATATGTTAATGCATTTAGTAACTAAAGTTGGTCGCATGTCACAACCTACCGTGGTTTACATCAAAGATGCGGAAAATTACTTTTGGAGGAAACAGCCTGCTACTAGTGTTCTTGTATGTATAAATTATTTGTTTGTTTGTTTTTAAGAATTATTGAATATTTGCTTTAAATATTATATAAATTAAACGTTTGTATATGTAATAACAATGATATTAAAGCAGCCATATAGTCCAGGCAGTGGGGGATTTTACTTAAAACAAATCATGGTAGTTCTAGAAATTATCTTACTATGCTTTTGGGGCTGCTAACGATCGATAGTTGTTATTTCTATACAACTATCGTTCGATAGAAACAACGATAGTTGTTTCTATCAAACAACTTAATCATCTCAGTTGTTTGATGGAAAAACGAACAGAAAAAACAATACTTTCTCTACCTTATGGGTAAGAAAAAGTAAAAAGGGGTTAAAAAAAAAAAAAAAAAAAAAAAAAAAGAAGAAGAAAGAAAGAAGTTTCTACTCCAAGGAAATCAAACGCTGAGAAGGCAATATGAGCAAAATACGTGAGAGTCTAATAGTAGCATGAAATTATGATGTACCTGCTCACTTTCCCATCCTCTCTTCCAATTTATCCTACAGAAAAATGTAATAAGTCTTATTTTGTTGAAATTTTACCTGCTTCCAGAATTTTAATCTGTTTTAGTTCATAAAAAAAAGAAGTTTCTACTCCAAGGAAATCAAACGCTGAGAAGGCAATATGAGCAAAATACGTGAGAGTCTAATAGTAGCATGAAATTATGATGTACCTGCTCACTTACCCATCCTCTCTTCCAATTTATCCTACAGAAAAATGTAATAAGTCTTATTTTGTTGAAATTTTACCTGCTTCCAGAATTTTAATCTGTTTTAGTTCATAAAAAAAAAAAGAAGTTTGTACTCCAAGGAAGTCAAACGCTGAGAAGGCAATATGAGCAAAATACGTGAGAGTCTAATAGTAGCATGAAATTATGATGTACCTGCTCACTTTCCCATCCTCTTTTCCAATTTATCCTACAGAAAAATGTAATAAGTCTTATTTTGTTGAAATTTTACCTGCTTCCAGAATTTTAATCTGTTTTAGTTCATAAAAAAAAAAAAAGAAGTTTCTACTCTAAGGAAGTCAAACGCTGAGAAGGCAATATGAGCAAAATACGTGAGAGTCTAATAGTAGCATGAAATTATGATGTACCTGCTCACTTTCCCATCCTCTTTTCCAATTTATCCTACAGAAAAAATGTAATAAGTCTTATTTTGTTGAAATTTTACCTGCTTCCAGAATTTTAAACTGTTTTAGTTCATTAAAAAAAAAAAGTTTATTTTTTTCAAAAAACTGATTGTTTAGGGAACTTTTCTAAATTTTGGGGTAATGCACAAGGAAATTTGGAAAGCAGCCCCTAAAACATAATGTAAGACAATTTCTAGAGCTATGATGTTTCCAGGTAAAATCCCAATACAGTCGTCATTGCCTGGACTAACATGCCACTGAAAGTAGAGATGAGAAAACATTATTGAAATTAGTCTTTTATTTAAGATCGCTTGTGTAGCATCGGTGACCTGATTAAGTATTATTTGTAGACTTGAGCTATTAGGCAATGCTTTTTGATAGAGCTCCTCCAATACAGGCTGGCTCATCAGGCATTCTGTTTCCCACTCAGCAATTGTTGCCCACGCGGTCCGAATTTCAAGTGTTATCAAATCACATAAAATGGAGGTTTTGCAGCCGAAAATTGCTCAAATCATACCAGAACTGTTTTTAGAACGTTTAGATTTCCAACAGATGAAGAAAGGCGAAAGAAATGGGCTATTAATTGTCAAAAGAAAATTGTACGCTTAGCTTTCTTCAATCACAAATATGAAGTATAATTATGATATGTTTTATTGTATTTTTTGTATCAATTACTTGTTTTTATTGCTGTTTGATTATCTAAATGTTGTATTTTACAACCTAAACTATTTTTCAACGTGTATAAATATTTAAAATTAACTAATTTAACAGCAACAGTGACGGCTACTTTTTACAAGGGTTATAAGAAAATTTCGCCAAATATTACCGCTAAACTTATCAAGTACAAACAATAATTCGCTCTTCTGTTTAGGCAAACTCGCCATTTTAGGCGATAAAGACGCTGAGTAATACGTCTGCAACTAAACGTCGCCAAGCTATATTTGCACTAGGCAACAATGATCAGCTGTGAGTCAGCTCGTATTATAGGAGTCTTACTTTTTGATCTTCAGTTAGCCTACCTAGCTGAGGCTATGTTTAGCAGCTCTACAGGGAAAAAAAAAAAAAACCATCTCGGGTCTTGTGCAGGCCGTTTTCATTAGTACCTTTCTGGAAAGTTACCATCAGAAAACTAAATTCCACCTATTATTTTCTGTTGGTTAATAAATATTTTTTTATATTACTGAAGAACTTCGATCCATCATTTTTCACGGAGTATGTGAAAAAAAAAAAAAAAAAAAAAAAAAAAACGATGAAAGCGGGTTAAAGTCAAAACACGAAGAAAACAATGTTTATGAATCAATACATGCAATGTATACAGTACACTACTAATAAAAACTACCGTAATTTCTGGTAGATACCCCGCAGGTTATAAAATCCAGTTTTGCACCAGAAATTTCAATTGATAAATAAATTTATATTTGTACGAGCTCTTCCTTCGAAAAAGTATAGAATTCTGTATTAAATAAAACTTCTGGTGGAGAAATGACGCATCTTACCTGCGGCTTATCTACCAGAAATTACGGTAATTTGTTATTTTCCAAACTGTCAAAGAAATGAACAAAAGTAGAATATTATTTATTTTTAAAAATCGGTAATTTTAAGTTGTGTTTTTCGTTCATTTTATAAATTAAACAGGATATTTTGCAGATTTACAAAATTTTTCTGGTCGTTTTCTGTAATTTCATGTGCGTATATAGAAGCTCGTGCATTTTCAAATTCACAGAACACATAAAATTTAGCGCATAAAATAAGTATCAGAATGGATTAAATCAAAACTCACACTCTTGAAATTAAACACGTATACACTACAAAAAAAGAAAAAGAAAAAAATGTAGTAGCTGGTCGAAGTGGATGCATCCTCCTCTTCATACAAAGTTCAGAATAACTTATTCTCCGAGCAAAACCACCCGTTTCTCATTCAGTGATTCACATGCATATACATGTTACAATATCTACACAGTCTCTGTTCTTCCTCTAAAACAGCATAAAGCATAAGTGATTACTCTTTAACTACATTTCTTGCGACCATGGAAGTCTCTGCGCAAGTGCGGATTCAACGAGTCCACTAGTAAAATAGGGGAGAGAAGCTATTCGTTGAGAGAAAATAAGCGATAAGGGAATACCGAATGACTGGATGCTTACTAAATTCAAACCTGTTGATCAACTTGGAAACCCTCCAAGATTTTCGACTCGTCCTCACTGCTAGGCGTTGGAAACGTGGTTACACTATAGGTTGATTTTTAGGTTGTTAGTAATTTTAGGTTGAGTGGATTTTACACGCACTAGTGTTACTGTGGTCAATTGGCGACTGTCCGGAACTGACCTCTAAGGATAGATTGGGGATATGCCATCACAATTTTGATTCTCCATAAAGGGAGTAAAGAGTTATTTCAGGATAAAAGAAATAATTCGAGCTTGTATGCCATATGGAACCGCTTGGCCTTTAATTTCATTTCGGTTAGGAGAAAATTTTACAACGATTAATGTAGGAAAACGACTTGGGTTTCGTCAACATTATATAAATATATTTTGTACAGGGACCATTGAAATAAAACAATCAATGCGGGAACGATGGATCGGGGTTTCACTGTATTATATTTAAATATTGTGAAGCTTTTCAGGGGCTACCCATGAATTCAGGGTTTTTGCAATTTTGTTTTTATAGAAATTTCTCAATTTAAATATTTGATTTGCTTCATGTAAGTACTTTTATTTTATTGGGTTATGTTGCTTTTAGACAGATGCTTGAAAGATCTAAATTTGTCTTGATTTCAATTAATTTAGAATTCAAGCTGTCAGAGTTTAGATTTCAATGTATAGAAGTTTAAGATTTTGATTCTTTGGATTTCAGTTAGTATTTACTTATTTTTATAGTTCTGATATTGTTTAAATTTATTTAAAATGTTTTTTTTTTTAATTATTTAATAAATTATAGAACTTTTATATCTTGTCATATATAAAATACAATAGATAAATTAAAATGAATATTTTACAAGTTTAACAAATTTTAAAACTTTATTTCACTAACTAAATAAGTTATTAATTTAAGTTAAAATAAAGATCTTTGCTTTTAAAATATTTAAAATTTCATTTTATTATGGAATAGTTTCATATTAATTTCTATTATATAAAATATTTATAAATTTTCATACATCATTTTAATTTTTTGAATATTTAAGAAAAGTTTAATATAATAACCTTAATTCTGAATACATTTCCATGTAAATTTATCACAATTTCATAATATAAATAGAACTGGTAAAAAATTGTTATAAATTAAAAATAACTGATTAAAAAAAAAAAAATCTAACTTGTTGTTTTAAGGGCCCGCTTCACTCACCACCGCCGGAAGCCGAAGCTAATGTTATTCTATGGGAAATTTTTCTTTACAAATAACTTATTAACTAATGCATATCTTTTAATTCTGTTTTCACATTCGGAAAATGTTGAAAATTATGACAATTATCTGCCCAATTATCTGCCCAAAGGAAACAATAACAATATTAAAACTACTAAAAGATCTTGATATGGAACAAAAACAACCAATCGTTATTTATGAAGACAACCAAGCCTGTATTAAACTCCCTGAATCTGATAAGTACCAAAGTCGTACAAAACATATAGATGTGAAATATCATTTAATTAAACAGTTGTGCGAACAAGGAATTATTAAATTGAAATATATCTCAAGCAAGGATATGACTGCTGATGTGCTCACTAAGGCACTACCTAAAGCAGCATTCATTAAACACAGAGACAAACTGCAGCTTATAAAAACTTAATATATATTGTGCAAGGTGGAGTGTTGAAAATTATGACAATTATCTACCCAATATATTTCACAGACTATCAAAACATTTTACTTTCGGTTCGAACTGTAAAAAGAAACAAATGAGGCATCTGCGCATGCCTACGAAACCGCTCCTGCATCAATGTAAATGTAGTTTTTTCATCAGTAGTCGTTATGTAGACTCTTAAATATTCGGAGTGTTTTAGTAGCTCCGTAATTCAAATTTATTTTTATGTTCTTTTTTTTTTCTTAATTCTTTTATTAAATATTCAAAGACACAAAGTCATCTCGTAATTGAGTATGCTGAATCAATTAAATCTAATGGATAATTTCTTTATAGAAGAGTTTATAATTCAGCTGTCTAAACCAAAACAAGAATAGAATGAACGGATGCTAAATAGACGAATACAGGTAAGAAGATTTTCTTAAGTATAATTACCTGTAAAATAATTCTATATAAATATATATATAATTATAATAGATATGTGTGACTTCTGCGTAAATATAAAATAACATTCTGTGCTATTGAGGCATTTAAATTAACAGATTATGACACAGAACAAAAAATGATGTCACACTTTCTCTATATATAAATTCATTTATATAGATATAAGAAAAATACTAGTATTCTATTTTAAGATAATATGAAGTGGAATATATTAAAAATACAAAAATAATAAATGAATTGAAATAAAATTAGATTTAAAAAAGCATCCGTTCAAAACAGAACTGAAACCAAAAGTTTTGGTTTGAAAAATATATATGTTCTAGAAACAAAAAAATAGAAAAGAAAAAACTCAATTGAATCGTAATTAAGTATAATAAGAAAAGAAATATTATATAATCAAAATATTTGCAGTGATTAAATAATAAATTTAAAATGGCTTTTGCAAAAGATGTTTCAATAATCGACAAATTGAACGCCACGAATTACGATTTATGGAAGTTCAAAATTGAAATGATGCTATGTAAAGAAAATTTGTTTGAATTAATAACAGACGAACCTCCAAATCCTGTCACTAATGAGTGGACAATAAAGGATCGCAAAGCTAAAGCGATTATTAATTTATCGATAGAAGATGACCAAATCATACACATAAAAAATCTCGCGACAGCTAGGCAAACGTGGGACACTTTAAAAAGAATTCACGAGCGTTCGAACTTGTCCAGTAAATTATTTCTATTGAGAAAATTATATTTTGCTAAACTAGCAGAGGGTGAAAACCTATCTCAACATCTAACGCACATATATCAGATCCGTGATAGATTGACCGCTATAGGTGAAGTGATAAATGATGAGCACATGTCAGCTCTTATGCTATGCTCACTTCCTCCAAGTTTCGATACCTTGATAACGGCAATTGAATCTAGAGATCAGGAAGACTTGACCCCAGAATTCATCAGGGGAAAGTTACTAGACGAAGATCTAAAAAGATCAGAAAACAATCAAACAAATAATGAAAGCGCATATAAAATGCACATTAAAAATAAAACACCACCACGAAAGTTTTGCAATTATTGCAAAAAGAGTTCGCATAATAAAAGCGATTGTTGGCATTTAAAAAATAAAGAAAGCAATGAATATAAACACAAATAGAATTCAAATAACTATCAAAGCAATTTCAACAGTCGAAATAAATATAAAAACAAACAAAGATCAAATATGATGCAAGAAACGGAAAATAAAATGAAAATCTAACTTTTGTGGTAGGAAATTCAAACAGAAACTCATTCATCGTAGATAGCGGGAGTTCAAGCCATGTATGCAACAGTATAAAAAGGTTCATGTCATTTAAAAACAATGATAAAACACAAGTTATGTTAGCCAATGGTCAATCAGTAGTCTCACAAGGTTGTGGAGATGTAAAAATAGAAGTGAGAAATTCTAAAAACGAAACCAAACACATTATACTCAAAGACACTCTATTCATTCCTGAAATTGCCACAAATTTCATTTCAATAAAAAAGGCAACCGAGAATGGTTGTCAGGCAATATTTAAATAAAACACTTGTGAAATTAAATTTAAAAATGAAGAATATATTTTTGCGACAGTAGCTGACAATTTGTATGAAGTTAAAACAAATGATAACATACAAGAAAAGATAAACATGACACAAACTTGCGATAATAAAAATTGTGTTAAACTATGGCACAGTAGGTTAGGACACAAAAATATCGCACAAATAAAAGAACTCGTCAGTAAGGAAATGGCAACGGGAATTAAACTGAACAATTGTAAACACGCTGATAATTGTGAAATTTGCATTATGTCAAAATTGGAAAACGACTCATACCCCAAAGTAGCTACACACAAGACAAAACAAACACTAGACATAATACACTCTGACCTCTGTGGGCCATTCCAGACACCTACGGTGGGTGAAAAAAGTTATTTTCTCACTTTTATTGATGACTACAGCCGCTATATTTATATATATCTGTTGAAAAATAAATATGAAGCTTTAGAAGCTTTCAGAAATTACCATGCACTCACTTCCAATATATTTGGAAGAAAAATTAAAATTTTACATTCTGACAATGGTGGTGAATATATGAATAAAGAGTTTGAAAAATTTCTTCAAAATGAAGGTATACAACACCAACTAATCGTGCCCCATTGTTCTCAACAGTACGGCGTGGCTGAAAGGAAAAACCGTACTTTAGTCGAAATGACCAGATGCATGTTAAATGAGAGTCAATTAAACAAAAACTTTTGGGGAGAAGCTTTAATGACAGCAAATTATTTACAAAACAGACTACCAACAAGTGCCCGTGAAAAGACACCATATGAGCTTTGGACTGGTATGAAACCAGACCTCTCAAAATTAAGAACATTTGGCTGCAAAGCTTATGTTTATGTGAACAAAACTGATAGAAAAAAAATTAGACAATAAAGCGAAGCGTGGAATTTTTATGGGTTATGATCTAAAAAGTAAAGGATATAGAATTTATGTAAATAAAAACATAAAAATCTGCAGAACAGTGAAATTTCTCGAAGAGTATGAAACTCACGAACATTCTCGAAACATTGACCAAAATGCAATTAATGAGGAATCTAAAATTCCTGTTATTCTAAACAATGAAAATGATGAAACAGAAGAACACAATGAAATTAATAATACACAAACACTAAGGAGGTCAGATAGAATAAACAAAGGGGTACCACCTGATCGTTTTGTTTTTCTGTCAACTGATACAAATTATATTGAACCGAAAACATTTGACGATATAGTAAACATGAAAAATCCTATTGAAAAGGAAAAATGGTTAGAAGCAGCAGAGGAAGAGATGAAATCATTAAATAAAAACGAAACATGGGATCTTGTTGATCCTCCACCTAATACACACATTGTTGGTTCCAAGTGGGCTTTTAAAGCAAAATACAATGACTCAGGCAAAATTGAAAAATACAAAGCACGTCTGGTGGCAAGAGGTTTTAGTCAAAAGTATGGAACTGATTATGATGAGACTTTTGCCCCAGTGGCTTCTCATACAACAATCAGAACCTTCTTGATAAATGCATTGTACAAAAATTTGCAGTTAACTCACGTTGACGTAAAAACCGCTTTCCTACATGGAGAACTAGAGGAAGACATTTTTATGAGCCAGCCAGAAGGCTTCATAATACCAGGACAAGAGAAAAAGGTCTGGAAATTACGAAAAGCCATATATGGCCTCAAACAAGCAGCCAGGTCTTGGAATACCAAAATCAATAATACACTAATCAAATTAAATTTTACTGCTTGTGAATCAGACAAGTGTTTATACAAAAGTTCAAAGGACAATAATACAGTTTACTTACTTATTTATGTCGATGACATATTGTTGGCAGGAAACAAAAATGAAATACACGCAGTAATAAAGGAACTTGAAAACGAATTCGAAATCACAAATCTAGGTCAAGTAAACAAATACTTAGGAATACAAATAGAAAGAGGTGATAATGGGACATTAGCTATACATCAGAAAAATAAAATAAATGAACTTGTAAGAAAATTTAATTTGCAAGATTCCAAACCAATTAGCACACCACTTGATCCAGGATACCAGAAAGATGAAAAATTGAAAATATTCTACCAAATAACACCAAATATCGGCAAGCTGTAGGAGCTTTGTTGTATATAGCAACGTTAAGCAGACCGGACATCTCGACAGCAGTTAATATACTTAGTCGTAGAAATGAACAACCTAGAGAAAAGGATTGGGAAGCCGCAAAAAGGGTAATCAAATACTTAAACACTACTAATGACTATAAAATAAAATATAATGTTGATCAAGAACCTATTTTAAAAGTTTTTGCTGACGCTGACTGGGCAAATGACACACTTGATAGAAAATCTACAAGTGGTAATATATACTTTGTTGGGAAAAACCCGATTAACTGGACATCCAGGAAACAGAACTGCATAGCACTATCAACAGCTGAAGCTGAGTATATCTCGGCTGGAAATGCAGCAAAGGAAACAATAACAATATTAAAACTACTAAAAGATCTTGATATGGAACAAAAACAACCAATCGTTATTTATGAAGACAACCAAGCCTGTATTAAACTCCCTGAATCTGATAAGTACCAAAGTCGTACAAAACATATAGATGTGAAATATCATTTAATTAAACAGTTGTGCGAACAAGGAATTATTAAATTGAAATATATCTCAAGCAAGGATATGACTGCTGATGTGCTCACTAAGGCACTACCTAAAGCAACATTCATTAAACACAGAGACAAACTGCAGCTTATAAAAACTTAATATATATTGTGCAAGGTGGAGTGTTGAAAATTATGACAATTATCTGCCCAATATATTTCACAGACTATCAAAACATTTTACTTTCGGTTCGAACTGTAAAAAGAAACAAATGAGGCATCTGCGCATGCCTACGAAACCGCTCGCACCTGCATCAATGTAAATGTAGTTTTTTCATCAGTAGTCGTTATGTAGACTCTTAAATATTCGGAGTGTTTTAGTAGCTCCGTAATTCAAATTTATTTTTATGTTCTTTTTCTTTTTTTAATTCTTTTATTAAATATTCAAAGACACAAAGTCATCTCGTAATTGAGTATGCTGAATCAATTAAATCTAATGGATAATTTCTTTATAGAAGAGTTTATAATTCAGCTGTCTAAACCAAAACAAGAATAGAATGAACGGATGCTAAATAGACGAATACAGGTAAGAAGATTTTCTTAATTATAATTACCTGTAAAATAATTCTATATAAATGTATATATATAATTATAATAGATATGTGTGACTTCTGCGTAAATATAAAATAACATTCTGTGCTATTGAGGCATTTAAATTAACAGAAAATTCCCAACTGTTAAATTGACGGACCTTTTTTAAAAAATTACTTTTTTATTTTTTATATTTTATTTTGAAGCTGCAAAATACGAATTTTCAATATGTGAATTTTTTTCATTTTGCAATTTAAAAATAAAATATTAAAAATTAAAAAAATACATTTTTAAAAAAGGTCCGTCAATTTAACAGTTGGGAATTTTCAGAATGTGAAAACAGAATTTAAAAATATGTATTAGTTAATAAGTTATTTGTAAAGAGAATTTCCCCATAGAATAATATTGGCTCGGGCTTCCGGCGACGGTAAGTGAAGAGGGCCGTTAAGACAAATGGCTAGGTATATTTATTTTCGAGTTATTTACCTCTACTAATAAAATTTGTAAAGCTGTGTTTTAAATGTAGGCTGAAGCAGTTCGCCTTAAAAAAGAACTTCCAAAATTTATCAAAGGAATTGGAAATGAGGATCGTATGCTTGTTTGTGGTACTACTGTTACACCATTTGATGTTGATCTTAAAGGCTTGAGTTCTTGCTATAGTAAAGTTATATGCCTTTTTAAACCTGATCATAATTGTAGAAGAGGTAAAGATTTTTTTTTTTAAAACACATTATACTTTAGCACATTAAATCAGAGGTCACCAATCTTTTCAACTTTACTCAGACCACAAAATTCCTAATTTAAAATCTCATAGATTTATTAATATATGTATACTAGCAAGCATTGTCCGCTTCGCTGGTCACTTTATCTATATATTAATAGGCAAGCATAAAATTTGTAGTCCCTTTTTAACATATTAATTATGGGAGTAGAGGGTTGAAAATGGTATCATTCGAAAGGTATGGTTAGCCGGAAGGTGCGAATACAAATATTA
>OZ005662.1:156090191-156129191 GCA_963930645.1 Salticus scenicus
AGTGATATTATAGGTATAGAAATTTCTTAAACAGATTCCGGTGTCAATTCTGCGCCAGTGTTCCATCCCTGCTTTTACCTGAATTTAATACTCTATTTTGAATCCATCAATTATTTATTAATGTAATTACAGGTATGCAAAATTATAAGAAAACCGAAATTTAAATCTCGTTCTTCATACAAGCAACGATATTAAATTTTAATAAATTTTCGCACAAAATAACAGACGTTTGCTCTTCTTTTAACAAGTGGTAAATAAAATGCCATTAATAACATTCTACAGAAAATAGAGAAAAATATTTGGCAAGATCACTGCAGAATATAAAGAGTAATACTGGAGCGTGGGAGAAACATTCAATAGAATATCATTTACTAAATGTCTGACTAAATTTCAAGATTCCTAAAACTGGAAGAGTGTCAAGAAAACACTTCCAAATTTCAAGAAATCCTTGTCACGTTTCGCTGTCATTTAAGATGAATGCTGTGGATGTACAGAAGAAATATATAAATTCCTTGTTTTGATGCATTAGAAAAATTCTGCCGTATCTCAAACTGAACTTCATCAAACAATTAAGTACTTACTGAACTGTTATAAAAGCTAACAACAAGTAGATAATAAATAATGTAAATATCGTTGCCAACTTAGCATCTTTTGGCTACTGGAAAATTGTAATATATATATATATTACTTTATCAGTGAAAACCGTTACAGTTCACTGATTAACCCCTTGCTTCTCGCCATACTTGCATATTTGCCAACCATCTCATTATGAACCGTACAAATTTTAGCACCCGCCTTTTTTTTTCACACCAATAATTTTTTAAAATAATTTTAGTCTTATTTAATCGTAGCAACATTTGGAGAGAATAACTCTAAAAATATAGTGGTGTGAGAAAAGGGGCGTTTTTTTCAGGGGGAGTTAACAATTGTACGGTTATTAATGAGATGGTTGGAAAGTATGTACTTGCCAACATCTTAATTAATATTCATTAGTGTTGTTAGCTCAGCCCTTTTTTTCACACCAGTAAATTTTTGGAATAATATTCTCCAAATGTAATTACGATTAAATAAGAAAAAAAAATACTCTAAAAAGATACTGGTGTGAAAAAAAAAAAAAAAGACGGGGCTAATAATAGTACGGAATACTAATTAGTGTGTTGGAAAGTATGCTTCTCGCTCCCGTGATATTCACGGGTTGTGATCACGCCTCTTGTGTATTTTCCTTTAACATTTTAGTGTACATGAAAGCACCAGATAGTACCAAACTATATATAATGTATTTGAAAATATGTACAGAATAACTTTATATATTATTCATATATTTATTTTGAATCTTTTTTTTTTTTTTTTTTTTTTTTTTAATTAGACAAAAATGTGGACTTTATGGGCGTGTCTTTAAAAAATATGCGACCGTTAAGGAGTTAAATAAAATAAATATTTCTATTAATTTTTTTCCGCCAGCTAAAAGGTACTAAGTTGGCAATTATAATTGTAAATCTAATTATTTATACAAACATGACAGCTCTGACTTATTCAGCTACCACTATTTTCATACAGAAATACTTATCCTATATCCTATTTAAGTAATATTTTCGATTAAATAGGATAGATGTATTGGAAAGAAAATATTGGTGGTAAAAAGAAGTCAGAACTTCTCATGCCTGATTATGATACAGAATTTAAATTTTTAGCAATAAATTTAACGAATATTTCGCTCTTTTTTTTTTCTTTTTTTTTTTTTTTTGTTTTTTTGTTTTAAGTACAAAATTTAGCATTTACACCGGAATAAACTTGTTATTTGAGTACATTTATATTATTCAAGGGAGTGTTCAAGCGATTCCAAAACAAGGCTCTGCTTATATTAACCCGTTAGTAGTCGCTATAGACAGCGCCACCTATTACAGATTGCGCACTTTTTATTTAACTCTCATCAATAATTTTAAGAAGTGATGTGATCGACGTTCTTTCGATTTTATTCGCGTTTTACAGTCGGCTGCAAAATTATTCGAGCACTAGCCAATAATTCCTATATTTAAAAAGTACACTTAAGACTGTTTTGCTAAGTAAATCCTTGTCGAATCATGTTCTTAGACTGATTAAGAACATGACTCGACAAGGATTTATTTAACAAAGCTGTATTAAGTGTACTTTTTTTTTCCCAAGGATTATTGCTATTGCTCGAATAATTTTGCAGCCGACTGTACATAGATGAAATGCTACTTCTAAAAATTTTTGGTAGCTATTGAATAAAAAAATCTGGCAACACTGAAGGATGGGCGGCAAATCGACCAACTAGCGACTACTAATGGGTTAAGTTATGATATTTTCAGTACCAATATGTATACAAATCCGACCTAATCCGGAAAATTTTTAGTAACGCCCCTTTTTCTACACCACTTAATTTTTAGAGTAATTCTCTTCAAATATATTTACGATGAATTAAGAAAACAAATACTCTATATATATTGGTGTAGAAAAAGGGGCGGTACAAGCAATTTGCCGGATTAGGTTGGCAGCTCTGTGTATATAATCATACTTGCCAACATTTTAATTTATTCCGAAATATTTCTAGCACCGCCTTTGATCCGAACCACTTTATTTATAGAATATTTTTCTCCAATTTATAACTACGATAAAATAAGAACACATTACTCGTAAGAAAAATGTGATAAGAAGTAAAGGTGGGGCTAAATATTCTCCGGAATAAATTAACACTTTCGTGACCGCATGTTTTTGTCTTTTTGACAGTCAGCTCTGCCTTTGGACGCTATTCTCCCAAGTTACAATATTTCATAACAAAATTTTCTATATTCAGTTTCATATTACAAATGGATATATATTATAATTATACTCTTTCTAATAAAAATATTTGTATCCATAGTATATTGGTTGGACATAGAGACAAATTGGTTGGACATTTCTTAGAATATTGTGTTTATTCCTAAGAAATAAATGACATACAAATTTCAAAAGAAACGGCCACTGGTGGAATTACAGATTTTCAAATGACGTGAATCTACGTCAGCGGTCGCGAAAGTGTTAAAATGTTAAATCCAATGTAACATTTAAAATGAGATAAAGAATACAAAAATTTAAAACTTTAAAAATGCATTTTAATTAAAAACATTAAAACACACGACAGACGTTTCGGCTAGAACACAAGCCCTCCTCAGTGTCAAACATACAAGCACAACATTTACAAAAATTCATAATACATCATAGCAAGATTAAACATTCAGGAGGAATAGCTTTAGCCTCGTTCAACGCAGAATGTTGCATTTTAGTAAAAGCGCCCTCTAGAAAAATAAGGGATTCATATATATTTACATTAGAAGCTAAAATTTTAAAGTTTTCAAAATCCGGAATATGATCACTATTGAGAGAATGAATTACAATTGTGCTTGTATGTTTGACACTGAGAAGGGCTAGTGTTCTAGCCGAAACGTCTGTCGTGTGTTTTAATGTTTTTAATTAAAATGTATTTTTAAAGTTTTAAATTTTTGTATTCTTTATCTCATTTTAAATGTTACATTGGTTTTAATATATTAATGAGACGTATAAATTATGTTTAATTTTGTTAAAATGTTGTTAACTCTGATATAATCAGAGTTGCCAACATCATAATTTATTCCGGAGCATTTTTAGCTCCGCCTTTATTTCGCACCACTTTATTTATGAAATCATTTTCTTTAATATATAATTACGGTAAAATGAGACAAAAATATTCCTAATATAAAAGTGTTACACAATAACGGCGGAGCTAAAAATGCTCCGGAGTAAATCAAAATGTTGCATCTCTGTATTGTAATTAAAATATAAATGAATGTACAAAGTAGTGTCTTGATATACATAAATGTACAATTACAATATATTTATAAATAAGATGCAAATTAATGCATATAATTATTTCCTACAGTCAATTACTATGGTAGAGTGTTTTTCTTACAATTTGTTAAATTTGTTAGATATACTTGTAGGTATAGCATAAAGTATACTCTCTTTTCACAAACAGAAAAAAATAAACAGAAAAATCAGTTTTTAACATTTAAGAAATTATTTTAATAAGTAAAAGTATTTTCAATCGTTAAACACAATACCCCGTAATAAAAAAAAAAAATAAAAAAAAAAAACATATTTTGAGCTATTTCTTTCGAGTATCGCAGTTGAGTTCGAACATTAGGTAGGCTTCTGATATTAAATTTTTCGAATTTTGCTTATTTTGTAGTTTGCCTTGCGACCACTAAGAAATAATGACTTATTATTTCTGTGATTGCTTGTAACATTGAATGACGAAGCTTTCTTACACTCGCTTTGTTACAAATAGAGACACAATTCTTTCTTTTTCACGCGTTAAAGAAAAAAAAAATTGTTACAATTATTTTGTAGTTATCTTTTAATGGATTATTTTGGGACTGTATCATAAGCGTGTTAGAGCCAGACAGTGATGCCAGATGGTCAAAAATTATTTCCCCAAACAGGTCTTCAAATTTCCCCAAATCAGGTCTTTTTTTTTTTTTTTTTTTTTTTTTTTTTTTTCGAAAAAATCCCCAACTTGATTTCTACTAAAAAGGGAAAATAAAAATTCTTTCAAAAAAAAAAAAAAAAATATATATATATATATATATATACATATATATATATCAAGCAGATTTAAGCTCAGATTTTTCCCCAAGTGAAGGCAATTTTTGAAAAAAATCCTCAAATATTAATAAAGCTATTGAAAGTCTCTAGTCGTAGGGATAAATAGTTACGTTGCCAAATTGACAGAAAGTTGAAGAACTCCCCAGATTTGTCCCCAAAAATTTTAGAATTCCCCAAAAAAGTCCCCACAAACATTTGGTCCCCGAAATTGTCCCCAGAAACCTCAAAAATCCCCCAAAATGGGGACAAAATCTCCAATCTGGCATCACTGGAACCAGAGGACATACATTTGGAGTAATTTAGAGCGATAGGGTCAAAACATTTTCTCTGTGAAAAATGATGTAATTTCGTTAAATTGGCGTAATATCTGGAAAAAGATCATGTACTTGCTTTTATTTATTTATTTGTAAACATTAAATAGAATTCAAACATCAGTATACACGTTAAGTTTTTGTCATGTTTTTGACGCTACGGTTAAGATGAAACATACAGTTACAGGAAAAAAAATTCCTTTTTTTCAATATAAATTACACGTACTCAAACTTCTTTCTGCATTATAAATATAAAGAAATATAATATGAATAAGATTTAACAAACAGTAGCAGTTTTCGTAATATTTTAAAAGCTTGGAGCTATTGATAGAGGCATTTGTAATATTATCTCAAAAGAAAAAAAAAAACGTTTTTCTCAGTCTCAAAAAAAAAAAAAAAAAAAAAAAATAGATTTGCATCTTTGGCGGGTTACACAGGACATGCTGTGATCACATAAGAATTTAATGAGTGATTCTATGCATTCACATACATTTAATGGTGTTTAGAAATCAAACATATGTAAAATTTTACAATTAAACATTGGAAATGTTATGTATGTGCAGTTATTTTCATGCTAGTTTCTAATTTCCGTCAGTATAACTAGAAACACATTGCAGTAAACTATTGTATTTTAATTTTGTGCTTATGTTTTAAATAGAAACTAATTATTTATAATTTCCATTATCACAGGTGAAAATTCTGTTCAAGTCATTGATTATTTTTGTTAAAACTTTATGCAGAGATGGAACACGTGCGCAGAATTCATACCACTATCAATGTAAGAAAATTCTCTGCTTCTTAAATCAACGATATAATAGATTGAGAAATTTCTTAAACGGATTCCGGTATGAATTCTGCGCCCGTGTTCCATCCAGCGTTCCCAACTTTAAAATTTTATAAACAATCATTTTTAGCCCCGCCTCTTTTTCATACCGGAAATTTTGAAAAATTATTTCCTTTCTATTTAATCGTTGTCACATATTAAGGAGAAAGAATCTACTAAATTTCTGGTGCAAAAAAGAAGGCGGGCTAAAAATGATTGTGAATAAATTATAAAAGTTGGGAATGCTGGTTCCATCTCTGCTTTATGTGAACAAAATCAGGCGCCAAGTCTATTGTTTTTGGCGGGAGACTTTAAAACCGGAAAATTTTTATAGCTCTTTTCGGTAACATTAATCGTCGTAAATATATGTAACATATTCCATTTAAATACTGGTGTCAATTCTGATTTAAAAGTTTAAAAACTCGGCAGCTCTGCAGTGGTAACAGCTAGTATAGAATACAACAAAAGAAAATATTAAAAAAGAAAAATTTAATATGTGAAATTAAATTCTTTAATCCTTTCTGTACAAAAAAAAAAAAAAAAAACTTTTTTTTTCACTTCTAATGTATTCTACTGAATTAAACGATCACCTGTATCCTGACACACTCCCACAATATATATATATATATATATATATATATATATATATATATATATACAGTAGAACCTTGTTAACATGAATCTCAAGGGGGATAAAAAATGTGCCCATGTTATCAGTAGTTCATGCCATCTGTACCTCAGAAACTAATCATCCTTTTGACGGGAACTGTGAACACAGTTCATGTTAAAGGTAATTCACATTAACAGTGTTCGCGTTAACGAGGCTCGACTGTAACATATATATGTGTGTGTTAACACAGGAATTTTTATTTTGATCAATTTACGAATAAAAAACATCATTAAAATATGTAATCTATGTAATAAAAATTAACAATAAAACAAAAATAAAATGGTTGCATTTTTTTCCGTCGAAAAGGAAAATATCATTAACAAAATTAAAACGCAACATCAAAAGAAAGTATATGAATATTATTTTTTTAACTAAAGTAATTAAAATAGTTATAATGAATATTCTAAAATATTGTTTAAAATACTGAAGAGAATAATAGTTAAAAAGTATAAAAAAGAACCACATTGTTGAAATTGTTGAAAGAGGAAATTAAAAAGAGAATGTTTGCGGAATTCTAAAGTAATTATAGATTTGATAAAATCTGAAAATAAAGAAAAATATGTAATTATCTTCTGCGCGTTTTATTTTTCCTAATTTTTTTTCGTGAAATAAATTTTTAAAAAAAGCCCTTCAGCAAAGATATATGTATAAATACTTATTAAGATATTTAAATTTTAATCGATGTTATTCTTATTTATAACGTTATATAAAAAAACATTTGAAAGGTATTTCAGTTATTAAATTGATTGAAGTCAATTATAACTCATTTTTTTTAGGAATGATGTGATAAAACATCTCTTAAAAATTTAAAATTTTCAATTGCTGTTATTTGATATTAAATTTTTTTTTCATCCTTTCTTAAGAAAAATTTTATGATAAAATTTAGATTAAAACTTATACAGGTATCAATATGTAGTTTGAGAAGTTAAAAATTTAATTTTAGTTTTGTAAGAAAAAAATAATTTAAGAATGGAAGAGAAGTGTTTTTCTTTTAGTTTTTCTCTTTTTATAAGGCGAATAAAATAGTGGATCTGCAGATCCGGAACCTAAACGTCTCATTACATCTACCAAATTTCCAGTCAGTCTGATGATTATATAACTTATCAGGGGTCTGTCCAGAAGGGAAACTGGGTCCGTTAAAGGATCCTTCACAAAATTTTATATTTTAAAAAAGGACCCCTTCACAATTTTTTTTATCCTAAAACAAGACTCTTCACAGAGCCTGATTAAGGGAGAAGCACATATTATTTATACTTACACCGTTATTTTTTAACAAATACTTTCCTCCTATAATAAACAGAAAATTCTCATTAAAAATTATTTTAAAAGAATTCTGGTGTCTAATAACGGTGAGTAAATTGGATTGTTTTACACCGTTCATTTTTTATAAAAAATATTTCCTAGTCAAAGCGTGGAATTTCTATGATATGAAGTAAAAAATAATTGTAAAAATATTCCGGTGAGAGCGGAGATAATGTGTGCTTTCCCCTTAATCAGGCTCTGACTCTTCACAGATTTTTTGTCCTAAAAAAATGACCCTTAAAAAAAATGTCCTCTTAAAAACAGACTTTTGATAAATTTCTTTCATTTTGAAAACTAATTTTCCATGGAGGGAAAGGCCACCTGAAAAATCGGATGAGCTTTGCTGTATTTCCCCCCCCCCCCCCCAAAAAAAAAAAAAAAAAAAAAAACCTGCTATTCAAATTCTAATTTATAAAAAGTTTTTGTGGGTATGTGTGAGTTTAACCCAATAAAAATAAACCTTCATTGTCTAAAAAGAAACCTTATTTTAACTGTAATTTTATTTTGGAAAATTACATTAAAAAGAAAAAAAAAAAAAAAAAGAGGTCCCTAGCCGAAAAGTTTGTTTGACTTGATTTTCATACTAATATTTGATTCACAACTGATTTTTTTCACGTGTTGATTTTTCACAATTTCCCAAAATCAGGACCCTGTCTGAAAAGTCCCTGCTTATATAATTATCGATATTTTTTGTGTACCCTGTAAACTGATATCTGATTTTATGCTTACCATTCTTTTATATATAAACTGTGCTTTTACGCATTCTAACAACATATTTAATTTTATTGTGTTGACTGCAGTTTAATCATATTAAAATACACTTCAAATAAATATCGTCTATAGACCATAACAGCAAGAAATTCTTTTGCGTGTCTGCATACACGATCCACATTCACGATATACGCCAAAACTATTCAACTACTTAGTTCAATATAACTCACAAAATTTGAACTCAATCGAATGATTTCATATCCTATTCTTTTGTATAACTCTGTAGATAAATTATTAAGTCTATCTACACTATTTTTTATAGAAATCATGATTAAGCACCTTCAAATTAAGTGTTAATTTCATTATATTGAGTGCAATATATCCATATAAAAATGCACTTAGTTGAAATTCCACCCATAGTCTATAATTGTAAGAAATACTTTGCCCCTGTAAACAAATGATATATACGACATAAATCAAAAGTATACGTATGTATAATAAAAGCATACTGTACAAATGTTGATAAAATTACACCCATAGTCCATAATTGTCCAAAACACTTTGTCTCTGTAAAATATAATATATATATATACACACACGACATACACCAAAAACTATACATCTGTATAGTAAAAGCTCATAAATATTTGTGCCAGTTTTCAAATCAATAGAGTGATTTTTATGACCCGACTGTGAAATGCAATACATAATAACAACAGACCCGAATAATAACAAATACAACATAATAAAATGTTACGTTTATTACTTTTAACTTTTAACTAAAATAATTAAAATAATTACTACAAAAATGTTCTGAAACACTAATTAAAATGTTCTAGACAATAAAATTTCAGCTATTAAAGGTAGAAATTTTAAAAATCAATTTCGCTAATAGATTAAATTAATTAATATTCAAAATTAATTATTATACTTTATATTATATATAAATGAAATTAATTAATTAAGAAAAATCATACTGGCTAATTAAATTTCAAAATAAAACAAATTTGTGTATTTTTTTTAACTAAGTTTTCAGCACAAAGAATTCTAATCATGCATAAGTTACATGAAATTTGTTTTTCAACTTTCAAAATAAGTATTAATGTACAGTACAGAGCCAAAAATTTTAGAGTTTTAAAGTTTTGCGTTTTCGGTGATTCTGTTCACCAATTTATTTTTTATTTAAAAGTTGCCATAAGGGAAATAAACCACAGAACATAGTTATTATATACAAACCAGCTTTTTTTGTTTTAAAAAAATATTTTAATATATTTTATTTTATTTCAATGAAGACGTATGTCCAGGCAAGAAAGAGATTGAAGTAAACTTGAAACTTTAATGAGCGTGGGTATTCATGATGTCCAAAAACTGATGAAAATGACTGGAAAGAACAGAGCTACAATTTCTTAAATGAGAAAATGTCTAAAAAATAAGGAAGGGGCTCAAAGACTACCAGTATATGGAAGCCCTCCCATTTTATCAGCAAATGATACGCGTAGTATATCATGCTTAACACGAAAAAATAATTATTGGAGTTCTGCACAACTAGCAGAAGTTGCACATTAAAAAAGTCATCCATTGTGTTTAAATGGATTGTTTTACAATATCTGAAAAAAGCAGGTTAGTTGAAATGAGTGCTTCGTTCAGTGCCTCTTTTAACATCTAAACAGAAGGCTGATCGAATGAAATGGGCTCACGAAAACTTAAACAGGAACTGGGAAAACATTTGGATATATGATGAAAGCACTTTTCAATTTTATAACAACAAATTAGCAGTTTGGTGCAAAGATAGATGCACTAAACCTGTACCTAAACATTCTCCTAAGTTAACGGTCTAGGGAGCAATAAGTGCTAGAGGTACAACGTGTTTTTCTATCACTGAAGGAATTGTTAATTCGCCCACATATATTGATACCATTAATGAAAATCTTTCAACTATGGAAACACTTTACCCTGATGGCTTTTTGTTGCAACAAGACGGTGTTACAACGCACGCAGCAGTTTTCTGCTGCACTTATATTTTTCAAGGAGATTTTAATTTTAATTTATTTATTTTATTTATTTATTTATTTATTTTAAATCTCCTGCTGCTTCACTCAGATTAATTTCTCTGCTAACGCGAGGGAGTTTCTGAGACTAAATTCTAAATTTTTTTCTTAATTAAAAAGCCTTCGGCTTTTTAATATTTTCTTTTCTGTAAAATCATTTTTATGTTTTTGGCACTTTCAATGGCGGTAAGCAACGGTTGCGACCGATTGCAGGTACTCCGAAGCAACTACGTTAAAGTTGACGAAGACAGTGTTACGCCTCACACTTCAAGTCAAACCACAAAATGGCTGGATGATGATGGAATAAATATTTTAAAGTAGCCTGCTTCATCCCCTGAACTCAGTCCCAATGAGAATTCGTGGGGAATCATGAAAAATAAAGTTGAAAAAGCAGGAAACAAGTCAATTAAAGAATGGAAGGAAGGTTTGGTAAATATATGACAAGAAACAACTTTCCACACTCTCAAGTCTTTAATGGAATCAATGCCAAGACGGTTTCAAATGGCTGTTGGTGCTAAAGGAGAAAGAATTAACAACTGATTTTTTTGTACAATACTGTGCAAAGATAACACATTTTGAAATGTATTTTGGTTTCCGATTTCAATTTTTCTTTACTTAAATAAAGCATTTTTTGAAAGTCTCATTTTTTTTTTCGCTCCCTACTGTACTTAAATTTTACTCTCTAATCTTTTCATTTACTATAAAGGGCAGAGACTTTGACAGTAATTAAGAAAAAAAACCTTTTTACTCTTTTTTTTTATCGTAAGTTTGCCATTTTTAGTTTGTAAAGTGAATAAAATACTAGATATATTACATTCTAAATTAAAATTGTATAATATATATAACTTTACATAAATACGTTTTTCTAGAATGAAATAATAATCACACTTTTAAAAATTTTAGTATTATTAAGCCATAACTTAACAGAAAAAAGTATTGATTTGCCCCTATTGTATAAAAATCAACGCAGCACATACCTAAACGCTCGTTAAAAAAAAAAAAAAAAAAAAAAAAAAGCTAATATAATATTTTGCCGTTATAACAGTTTTTATGATTTTTTTTTTTTTTTTTTTTTCTAAAAAACTAAGTCTAAACGAGAAATTTCATTTAGTAAAGCGTATTTTACATTTAAAAATACAATACTTCTTCACATTTATTAATTTTAATTTAAGGATCAAAACGTTTTAATACTTCCATAATACTTACAAAGAATTACATCGTTCTCGTAATCAACGGATTACTAAACAAGTATTGCTATATTTTATGGAGGAACCAGGAACCTACCCTATACGGTTCACACAGTATTCGTGTAGTGGTTATAGACAGATGATCGCACATTCATCCTAGGCCTAAGTAAAATGCCCTCTGCGTTGGGATCTTTTTTTTTTTTTTTTTCAATTCCCACTATCAGTTCAAACTCTTCTTATATATATCTTGTCGAAATCTTGCAATCGATTTTTAACTAACTTCCCGACTAGCTAGAAATTTGAAACTTTCAGGATTACTCAGAACACGGTGACAACACAATACTTCGAAGTTCGATTTTCGAATTTTTTATTAGTTTTCTTATAATTAATTAAAATAAGAAAATAATAACATCCTAATAGCGTTAAAATAGCCATTAAAATATTAACTATAATTTAATTGTTGCCAAAAAAATTTTACAAGTTCGTTTCCTTTCGACATAAAAACAAATACATTTAATTAAACGTAAACATTAAAAAATTATAAAAAGTTAAATTATGGATCTCACAAAAATTGACGTCATTATCACTTTAAAATTTTATGCACATTGATAAGAGCTCTATGATTCATCAGAAAATTCGAAACATGGTATATAAAAAGTTTTTTTTCTTATAATTATTTTTATTTCATTTTGCACGCGCTTCTTATTTCCTAATTCAAAATTATTTAAAAAAAAAACTTTTTCGATAGTGTTTGTAAGTAGGAATTAACTTATGATAAAAAAATCTTCCTTTATATTACTTTTTTTTTTTTTTTTTTTTTAAGGAGGTTCTAGATCAAATTTTCACGAATTCCGGAAAAAATCAAGAAAAATTTCGAACGGCTTTGTTGACAAGCGCGACCTGGGATCAGAACTAGCACTTCTTGTCTACCAGCTTCGAGAGCTGAACCTCTCAGCCATCGCACATGCATTTTTATAAACTCTCTTCAACCCTTATTCTGAATCAAAGGAATTCTTTTGAAAATTGTATGATTATTTTATCGCAAAAATTGCTAATAAAAATTAGTGTGGAAGAAAAATAAGCTTGTGCGAACCTCGTTCAATAAAAATTTACATTGAAAAGGAAATAAAAAACAAAAAAGAGCAGACGATTAAAACAAAAACAAGAATGTATTTCTTGACATTTATTCCATAGCATTGTTAGTACTATAGATATAGTAATATGACATAGATTGATCATTGGGGGAAAAAATTATTCCTTTTTACTCGGAGAAAAGTCCACAATATGGCCGTCTTTCTCCGAGTGAATACACACAGATAATTTAGAAAATAAAATTTCTGAATAATTTATGTACTAAAGGTGAATGAAAAACTGCAGATACAATTTCAAATTCATTTTTCTTTTCCTTTCTTTCTTTTATATATTTACTAATTTAGTTAATATTTAAAGTTAAACTCTTTTTATATATTAAAACTAACGTTCTTTACCTATGCCGCTGCCAACTATATTTAAAAGAATTTTGAAAATTCTATATTACTTATATAAAATCTTTAAAAATATCAAACTTTTAAAAACGTATTCCATTAAAAATCAAACCAGTTTTTAATTCATTATAATGACAAAGCAACTGATTATAAAAATTATATTTTTCATAATTTAATCAAATATAATTTACTTTTATGATAACTTATCTAATTTCTTTTCATAAATTTATTAGAAGAATTAAAAGACGCAGTATTTCAACAGTTTGAAAATTCATCAACAATTCTATTCTATTCTATTACAATTGTCGAGTTTCAATGGTTTCAATACCACTATATGGCTGATGCTAAAAAATTTTTTCGTCATCAAAAATTTTTGCATAATAACAATGGGATGATAGATCTATATAAATTACTATATCTATGATTGGTACACGTCTATTTTTTTCACACCACTTTCTTCATAGAGTAATTTTCTCCAATCTAAATTTCTTACATTTAATTATAATTTTTCTTACATTTAAATTGAGAATAAAGTTTTTCTTCAGCAATAAAAATAATATGAATAAAAGGTGGGTAATAAAAATTATTAAAAATAAATTAGCAATGTTGCAGCTCTGCATTTACAAATACTTGCATATTAAATTCTTGAGTTTTATACTTTGTTTTCCGTTAATTTTACATTCAATATATAACCCTTTTTAAGAGTTTTTAGCGAGAAAAAAATAAATACAGTTTTTAAACATATGTATTATTTGTTTTTAAAATCACAATAATGTAAATATTAGTTTAGTTTGATGTAATAGTTTATTTTAAGAAATAATTACTAACTAATTTTCTGTGGATCTCCCCGTGAACAATAATTGTTTCCTAAAATTTGTCGAATAAGTATTGCCTCGAGTCTATTAAACACAAAGTTCACAAATTACAATTCATTGCTTAAATTATAAATTTTACTTATTTAAAAATTATGAGCAGTATTTTCACAGGAAAAAAAAACGTGTTATTTAATACTAAATGAATTTATTAACAGTATTTTAACTGTATTCATTCAACATTATTTTTAAATAATGCAGCATTTCACTTTGTTTTAAAGAGAAGTATCAACATTTCCGTATTTAAAAGCAATATTAACAGAATAGATGGTAATTTACTAATTAATTTAAACTGCCATTTAAGAAAAATAAATAATTTACCTATATTTTAATACAGAACTTAATCTCTTTACTGCGACAAATTTTTATTTAGTGTTAGGCTTCTTCTTACAATCGTTTCTTTCTTTTTGCTTGCTTAGATATATTCAATACAAGAAAGTAATGGATTCGTAAAAAATTTCGACTTTCAGTTTTTGATGGATTTAGACGTTTTGAAAGGTCTTGAAAACGATTTGATCATTTTTAGAAAAGGTCTGTCTGTGTGTATGAGAAAAAAATATTGATCCAACTGTATCTCTGGATCTACTGCGCAGAATTACATAAAAATTTATATATAGTCGCTCCTTGGAATAAATTAACCTCTGTCAACTTTTAGTAAAAATCGTTAAAAGGGGGATGTTGTTATACTGTGATATCTTCATTTACAGGAAGACTATATCTCAGATTTTATTGTGTATAATTTAACAAAATTTGAGATGGGAAAGGGCCAGTATAAAACACTATGTTGGTTATCATTTGAGTATATATTAGCCAATATATAAGTGACGCGGCTATGTTAGCATAAACGGTAGGCTATATTTCGGGTGCTACTGTATATAACTGCACAAAACTTGGTATATGAGAGGTCCATTATGAAACACTTGGCTGATTTAATTTGGATGCCGATTGGTCGATAGGTGGCGCTGTTATGCTGCATTTTACCCTGTGAATAGCAAGGCTACATCTCAACTTCTATAACATATAAATGCATCAAACTTGATATATGACATAACCCTTATAAAAACTATTACTGATTTGGTTTAGTATATCAGCCGACAAGTGGCGCTGCTATTATTAACTTTCTGGGATTTTTCACATGGTTAAATCTAAGCATCTGTTGATTAAAATTGCAACAAATTTCATATCTAAAATCTTTATTCTGAGAAGCTATGTTAAACTTTTTTTTTAACTGTAGGTGGCGCTTTTATACATAATGATATAGAAGAAAGTTTTGTGATAGCTACAGTAAACTAGTTTTTTTTCTTAGTCACATTTTTTCTGAAGTAAAAGTTTAAAAATTTTTTATTCCTGTAATGTTTTAAGTAACCATGACAGTACAAATTTCATTTCTATCTAATGTAACTGGGGTATTAATTAATATAACAATAGATAGAACATTTATTAATATAATTTTTAAAAAAGTGACATTATAATTTCTCTTTCCTCATACTTTGTAAATTTTTTGTAAATTTACTTGAAATTAAACAATATTTCTCAATGACGTTGTGGTTATGCAGTGTTGTATAATTGCTTTTGGAACAAACTTACTTTAAATTTTGTACTTATTGCATCAATACACTTACGTTTTACACTTTTTTTTTAAGATAATACATTTTAATATTTAAAACCCTTTTGCGATTTGAAGTATATTAATATTCTTGTATCTAATGAATATTAAAATATTACAAGCCATAGACACCAGGCACACCATGTATAAATAGTTATTAATCCCTAAAACTCTTTAAGTACGTTTATTATTAATGCTAGTGATGCAATGTTAAATTTACTTACAAACACTCAAACGGACAAAAATTCTTGCTTGACACTTTCGTGACCGCATGTTTTTGTCCGCTTGACAGTAAAGTCCGCCTGTGGGCGTTATTCTCTCAAGTTAAAATATTTCAGAACAAAATTTTCTATATTCAGATTCATATTACAAATGGATGTACATTATAATTATACTCTTTCTAAACAAAATATTTCTATCCATAGTATATTGGTTGTACAAATATGAATTTTGTGTATATTTTTAAGAAATAAATGACATACAAATAGCAAAAGAAACGCCCACTGGCGAAGTTACAGATTTTCAAAGTCAAAGATCCGGGGTTCAACTCCCGGTCCAGGCATTATTTTCACTCAGTCGGGAAAATAAATATCCGGGGTTCAACTCCCGGTCGAGGCATTATTTTCACTCAGTCGGAAAAATAAATATTTCATTAAATATGATTTACTTCCAATCAGTTGATTGTGTGATTGAAAATTGTATTTCTTTCTCCCATTGTTTAATGGTGTTTTCCTTTACCTGCGGCTTATTTCTGTCGAGCTATCTACATGATAGACCAGATGTTTCTGCCTAAAGGTTGTCTGAGTGAGTAATGCTGACCGGTTGTCGGCCTGGATAGCTCAATTGGTAGAGCCTTGACCTTGTAAGTCAAAGATCCGGGGTTCAACTCCCGGTCCAGGCATTACTTTCACTCAGTCGGAAAAAGAAATATTTCAATAAATATGACGTGAATCTACGTCAGCGGTCACGAAAGTGTTAAAAGTTCACTCAATTAATAACTATCTATACAGTAAATATTAATAGAAACAAAACACACTTAGGAAAGAAATGTTTTAGTGAAATATTTAATCTCCAATGCACTTATTACTCTATTTTATATTCAATAGAAGAAAATACTGAATACGTAAAAATTTTCAAATTCGGTGGATTTACACGTTTTGAGATGTCCTGAACACGATTTGACCATTTTTAGAAATTGTGTGTGTGTGTGACAAACATTTTCTACCGACCCTAGCTCAAGAACTAATGTACATAATTTCACGTCTTTATATTTAAAGGCACCATGATATAAATTGATTCCTAATCAACTTTTGATAAATAGCGCTCAACAAGTGACTCCCTTATCGCATTCAATCACAATTTTTAATATTGCAGCATAAAACCACATTTCATATAAATTTTCACAATGGGGATTATTTTTTAAAATATTTCTGAAAAAGAAAAAAAAAAAGTATTATTTATGATGCTAATAGTCAAGCAGGATAGATTTTTGTTTGTGCGTGAAAATCGTTTTTCTGTACGCGTGCGTGTGTGTGTAATGGGGGGAGGGGGGGGTGTAAACTCAGAATTGTAAATTTTTAATATGAGCATTGTTGCTCGTTAACACTTTTAAAACGAATGGTTGAATCCTGTATCTATAATAATTTGACACAAAATAACAATATTTTTCATTTTTAACTCCCCCCCCCCATAAAAAAATGAATGAATAAATAAATAAACCTGAAATATTTATTTTATCATATACCCATTTTTAGGGCATGAAATTTTCTTTCGACATTTACAATTATACAGTGTTGCCAGATTTGGGGACTTTTTTATTCAACTCTCACCAATAATTTTGAGAAGTGATATTTGCTATACATAATAGACGTTTATCTTTCGAAGTGCTTAGGCAACTGTTACAATTAAAATTTAGCGGCGGGGGTTGAATAAAAAAGTCCCCAAATCTGGCAACACTGCAATTATACTTGTCTCAAATGAAAATCACCTGCACGCATCCTGGATTATAATTTCGATAAACAATAATTTTGAAAAATATTTTGCACAGCGTGAATTTGTATAGCAAATTAGACAAGAAAGTTTTGTGATGGCCACAACATACTCATTTTATCCAATCAATATTTCATATTTTATAACTTTCATAGAAGTTATTGTTTTTATATATTTTTTTTATTTCTCATTTTACATTGACACTGTGTTTAAGATATAGGGCAAGTGCACCGGTGATTGACACTTTTAGAGCAATCTCTGATGTTTTTAATGTTCTAGTCATCAGAGAATATTTTTAGAAATCTTAAGTTAATACATATGGTATGAAAGACATTCAGAACCACATATATGTTAAAATATATACATTTGATAAAAAAAAAACTTAATGAATTTTTATTTGACACCCACTCAATGATACTGCCAGGTTTTCATTTTATCAGTAATTGGCCCCTATGTTCCAGTGTTTGACACCGCTAGTTATTCATTTTACCAGTTATTAGCACCCTATGCTCCAGTGTCTGACATAAAATGTTAAAATTCTTATACGTAAAATATATTATTTTATTATTTTTCTTATTTATTAATTATTTCGGGATAGATGTCAATTACTTGAGCATGCCAATCACTGGAGCACCTACACTATAAGTAAGAAGTAGCATTGTTTCCAAATCTCCCGATTTCGGCACGCAGGTGACTTTATACCACAAATTTTCTATGACAATTTTCACTTTATTTAATTGTTAAAAAATAATATGAAAAAATTCTGTTAATAAATAGTGGTGATAAATCTGATTTAAAAATTCAAAATATCGAGACAAGTATGAAGTAGACTTTACATAGGTAGTACATATTATTTATATTTTACAATGGTAAAATTTTGTTGTTCGAAAAATAGCATTACAGAAGGATTAAAATATTTTAATCGTTATACATTATTGTCATGAAACCATGCACAATTCATTTTCTAAGCTAATATACTGAAAGACTTAATTGGTGGCATTTTCATTTTAATCGATGTTTCTATAGTGATTTTGAGATTACAATAAATCAATTCCACTCTCCGAATGCGTTTTAGCTGTGCGTTAGGCAATTTTAAAAGACTTGTTGAGATTCCATGTTTTGAAAAAGTTTGGAATATACCAATGATAAGAAAATCTGAGGAATTAAATTTGGTTTTCTAACATGATTTTTTATAGAAAAAATAAAGAAACCTGAAATGTATCATAAACTAAGGACCAGAGATTGGTGCGAGTAATTTATACATAAGCCGATAATTATCTACAATCTTATTATGATAAAGGGTGTTTTATTTTTATTTTCAATGATTACCATTGTTTTACTAGTCTACGTTCTCTACTGGTGAACTGGTGGACATGAGATTCCGGGTTTGAACCCAGGACGCGTTCGTTCGCCTAGTCGTTCGTGATTTTCTAAGATTTTCTCCAAAATATGCGTAAATATGGCCTAGGACCCCTTAGAAATATACCCACGGAATACACGCTCTTCCAGGCCTGGGGCCCTAGAGCAGACATATTGGCCTTGATTTTAACAATGGCACTAGTACCTACCAGTCTGCATGTAAGTAGCTGCATGTATGAATGCTAAGGAGCATGTTGAAAGAATGCTATACTAAGATTAAAGTCTAAGTCCCTCTATACTATACTGACCAAACGTCCCCATTTTCTGGGGACAAATGGAGACGCGCTTTGTTTGAAGGCACTTTTCTAAGTTTTAAAAAATTGTAGAAATAAAGTTATTAATCAGTACCACTTTTTTTTTAGTCCTTATTATGTAAATCGATCGAAAACCGGAAGTTGAAAATTTTTACGAATCCAACACTTTCTTCTATTGTATAATAAGAAAGTTAAAAACTGGAGAAATTCTAGGAACAAAGTAAAAAACTTCAGAGTTATTAAAGTCAGTTTTGCAGTAAATAAGTAAAGAAAAAAAAAACAGATTTGAGATATATTTTGTTGTTGATGTATAGCAAAAAGATCTAGCAAAAAATTGCTAATATATATTACTTTAAATTTCTCCACCTTTACTTATAATTTCGTTCATGTCAACAATTCAGATTTGTTTTTTTTTTCTAATTATATTATACAGTACTTACGGAATGAAATCTCTGATTTATAAGAAAAAAAAAATCAGCACGTAACCAGGGCCTGATTACCCAAAAGGCTCGGGAAGCACAAGCTTCTCCTCTAAAATTTAAGAGGGGCCCCCAAAATAACTAAAAACAAGGTCTTGAATTTTCTGTTTTATATTTTCATACTGAGATTGAATTTTTCTGAGAAAATTCGCCTAAGGCAAAACAAAATACTTACTATTTCGGGAAAAATCTATTATTTAACCTCAAAAATCTGAATGTTCTTAATTAATAAGTTATACGATTTTAATGTTGTGTGTAGAAACCACCCAGATATATGAATGAAAGAAAAAACTATAAACACACACTAATTTTTGGCCTATAGCATTTTTATATTACAATATGTAACAGGAAAACAAGATTTTCTGAAATGAAAGAGGGCCCCGAAATGATACTGAGCTTCCCTAGCTTCAAAGCGTAATCGGGCCCTGCACGTAACAGTCATCACGTGAACTACACAATGTAAAAAAAGTAACAGTTATCTGCTGCAAGAAACGAGTATTTTACGAAAAAAATACGTTGTTTGAACTTATTTTCTCCAATTACCGAGAGTTTCTTGCAGCAGATAACTGTTATTTTTTTACATTGCAGATTAAATTTCGAAACTGAAATGCTGTCACTGTTAAAGATGATATAAAGGTTATAAGACGTTTACTATGCAACTTCACACGATAGAATTTAAATTTTTATTAAAGAATTTTCGTGCATAAAATTTTATTTTGTGGCTCTTATAATTAACTGTTAATCTGTACTTTAATTTTGATAAGAGGGATATGTGTTATATATATATATATATATATATATATATATATATATATATATATATAGGAAAGGGCATTAATGTTTCTCATTTTTTCATAGCTTGAGAACGTTAAACGATCAACACCAGAACGATACTCCTTTCAAATATCCAAAACAGAAAAATTGACATTTTATGATGACATTTCGTGACCAATTAACAATGACATTTAAATTTGCATAAAATATTTTATGGTGACATTTTGAGTGCATATACAGCAAGACTCTTATATTTTATCCTTTTAAACTTACATAACTAGGGGATCTGCAGATCAAGAACCTCAACATCACACTTAAATTACTCATTTGTGAGAAGAAAAGTTTTAATTATCTACATAATATTTCTCTAACGTGGACCAGTTATGATTAAATTTCATCGAAATGATACGATAAGGTGCGATCTGATTGGTCAAACCAGACCCAAAGCATAAAATCGCCTGCTAGAGACGAAGCGATTATGAGAAATTTCACTAAAGATTTCGTGTACAAAAATTTATCTAATGCACTTTAAATACGCATTTTCATAAGGAAAAAAAAAATATTAACTTTTTATGTTGAAAAATAAGCTCAAATTCTCATATTTAGAAACATATATTTAGAAGAACTTAAAGCTAGTTTGGCTCGCATTTAATAATGGCTTTTCGGCAGGAATTTTGTGGCGCCATCTATTTTTTTTTTTTTTTCATTCATTATAAAAACGATGAAAGTTATTTTTATTTATTTAATTAGGTATTTTGCAGATACATTTATTAACCATGGAATTTCCGTTATATATGGTATAGGGTAATTTAACTAGTGGATCTGCAGATCAGGAGCCTCAACGTCCAATTTGCATCAGACATTTTTCAATAGGTCATTTTTACTTATTCCTTATTATATAATAGTATATATTGATTCGATCGACTTATTACCATAATCAGATACATTCCTGAGGGGGGCTGCCGCCCCCCTCAACCCCCCGCTCTATCTCTTTGTATACCTATTTGTATATCATATAAAGTGTTACGGAATTGTAAATAATTGCATTTATTTTTGTATACATTTTTTCAAAGAGGCTTAGTAAATCGATAAAATGCTAATTTTGTGCATTTCTAGTCGTTTTAGCGTTAAAATAGCCTAATTTTCCTTTAAAAACGCATTAAAAAGCACCATATAAGGTAAGAAATGGATTTGGCGCCAAATTTGGCGACTGTTTCCCTCATTGGCGATTTTTTTTGGCGACCTTGGCGAGAAAATCCTTATTAGGCATATACCAAATATGGAAGCTCTAATCTCATTGGCTGATGAGATACGATAATTTTCCAGAACAGTCTGTGTACGATAGAATAGTATAAAAGGAGCCTTTTTTTAGCCAAGGCGGCCAATCTCAGATCTGTGTCAGTTTCGTCAAATGCTTGAGCCTCTTTCAATGAGACTTGCGTTATGTGTTATTGCTAAACTGTTTGTACTGTTGTTTTGCTGTTAACGGCTGCTGTTTAAGCTGTGTTTACTGGTTGAATTGAAGCTGATACTTGGTTTATAGACCTGTATTTTTCTGGAACTTTCTGTGAATAAATCACTGAATTTTTGCAAGTTTCACCTTTCATTCTCGGACAACTTACGAACCCCTAAGTACCCAACAATATGTATTCTTAATAAACGATCGTCTTGTATTATTTCCCTGAAATTCATAAATACCAAATTTCATACAAAAAAAATTACATAGCATATCGGAAATATTTTGCGTAACCTTTAAACTAATTATCAATTCTATGCCCACAATTTTCAACAGGAAAACATGCTTTTAAAATTCTAATAAAATTTCATTATATTTTATGGGGTGTAACCATGTTAAAATACACTTTTAAGAAATACCGACTATAGACCATAATAGTACGAAATTCCTTTATGTATCCCGGAAAAGTAGCCACAGTCATTATAAACGCCAATAATAAGAATAAACCAAATTAATTATAACTCATTAATTTTTCAAACTAATTTGACCTCATTTGGATGATTACAGTACATACTCGGATATATTTTGTGTGGTCCCATAAATTATTTAGTCTATGCATAACTTTTTTTAAGAGAAAACATGATTTTAAGCATCTTTATAATGTATGTTAACTTTATTAAGTTCAATTCAGCATAAACGCATTAAAGTGCGCACTTAAATTAAAAATTTGTCCATAGGCTCTAATGTTACGAAATTCTTTCGTGTGTCTTTGTAAACGAACCATAAACATTCCATACACCAGTAAAAACTATTCAGCTTATTTTGTATTTAAAATTAATAATTGTTCCAAATTTAACATCGTTTGGATGACTAAGTGACATTGTCAGAACACTTTTGTAAGGTCCTGTACAATAATTAGAAAGCTTAAGAGCACATATTTTCTTCAAACAACGTAAGTTTAAGCATCTTACTCACGTCCTCTAGTTTCATTTTCTTCATTGCAAAGTAATGATATTAAAATGCGTTTAAACGAAATTCACCCCATACGCCGTAATGTTAAGAATTTTGGCGTGTCCCTGTACACAATTTATAAAAAATATAGCAGTAAAAATTATACAGCTACTTATATGCAAAGCTGGAACGTGTGCGTTAATTTGCAAGTCAATCGAAGGATTTTTGCGGCCGCTATTGCGGTACATACAAATTCTTCCCATACGCCGTAAGGATAAGAAAAATTTTTGCGTGTCCCTGTACACGAACAATAAATGGAATACACACCTAACACTATACAGCTAATTCCGTTGGGCTAATGCATATGTGTACAAAATTGCAAGTCAATAGCGTTATTTTTGGGGCCGCTATCGCGGTACATACAAATTCTTCCCATAGGCCGTAATGATAAAGAAAACTTTGGCGTGTCCCTGTACACGAACTACAAATGGAATGCACTCCCAAAACTATACAGCTAATTTCTTGGGGATCATGAACATGTGTACAAAATTTCAAGTCAATAGCGTGATTTTTGCGGCCACTATCGCACGACAGACAGACAGGCAGACGGACGGACAGACAGAACCCAAAATCCTTTTGAGTCTCAACAGAGAGCCTCCACTGACGTTTCGGCAAAAATTGGAAGTCAATAGCTTGATTTTTGCGGTGGCTATCGCGGTACATACAGATTCTTCCCATAGGTCGTAATGATAGAAAATCTTTGGCGTGTACCTGTACACGAACTACAAATGGAATACACACCTAAAACTATACAGCTGATTCCGTTGGGCGCATGAACATGTGTACCAAATTACAAGTCAATAGCGTTATTTTTGTGGCCGCTATCGCGGTACATACAAATTCCTCCCATAGGCCGTAATGATAAGAAAAACTTTGGCGTGTCCCTGTATACGAACTACAAATGGAATACATACCAAAAACTATACAGCTGATTTCGTGGGGCTCATGAACATGTGTACAAAATTTCAAGTCAATAGCGCTATTTTTGCGGCCGCTATCGCGCGACAGACAGACAGACAGACGGACAGACAGACAGACTCAGCCCAAAACCGTTTTGAGTCTCAACAGAGGGCCTCCACTGACGTTTCGGCAATTATGTCAAATTTTAGAAAATAATTGATTTTTAATATAACAATAATTCAATTTAATTCTAGAAATTTTTAACTTAGCAGCGGGAAAAAAATTATTTTCTAAAATCGTATTATAATTCAAATGTCAAAGATTTAAATATCTTTTATTAATTAAAAAAATATATATATATGAAAATTTCTAGTTATTTTATTTATGAGATTTTTCTGAAAATCAGATTAGATATGTAAGTGCTATCACGCAAAAGTTCTGCTCGAGAAAGACTAGATCCATATAATTAATACTTTCATACATACATATTCATATATACATACATACATATATATATATATATATACTAGCTGACCCGACAAACGTTGTTTTGTCATATAAATTATTTCTAGAGAATATTTTGCTAGAAAAAAATAACTAACTTATTGTAAGTGTGTAAGGATGTGGTATATAAGTGAAACAGGTATGGAGCGCTGTGAACGGTGACTGTGAATTCCGATTATAACGTAAAAGACATAATTACCGAAATTTTTGCTACTTGCTTCTTGCTACTTGGTACTTTCTACTTGCTACTTGTTATTTAAAACCTCCGCTGAATGTCGAGCAGCACAAAATTTTATTTCACACGGCAAATATTTCAATTTATGAGAGAATCACTGATAGCAACGAATTTCTCATGAAAATTCCGTCTTTTTTGAATAAGCTGTAACAATCTGGACCGATTTGATGAAAATTTTTTATCAAAAAGTTATTACAATATCTAACATCATTACATGTACATTTATCACAATTAAATCAATCGATGCATGTGAGTATGTGTATAGTATGATCGAAGTGAAATGCAGAGTTCGTATTAAATAAAAACTTAAACTCGTTTTAATTAAAGGTGAAAAAGTTGAAACTCAATTTATTTTATAACAGATATATTTTTTTAATCTACAAAAACTTAATTTATCGTAATGCCATTGGATGTACAATATTTTTGGTTAATCCTTGAGTAGTATACACAAACAAATTTGAAGGTTTTCCAACCCTGGAACACGCAACATATAATTGGCCGTGAGAAAAGCTTGGATTTTCTAAATCTAAGCCACAAATTGGGACCCCTCTGGTGACTTTAAATATTTTAAGCCATTTTTGCGATGAATTGAAATGGCTATCTCAATTGTGGAACTAAAGATCTTGGCGAGAAGCGTCCGAGCTACTTCGGTGCCAAATTTCAAATTTTGCCAAAGGGATCCGATACTAAAGGTGTTCCATTCAAAAAATAAATAAATAAAATATAATAAATTAGCTACACAAATAAATTTGTATGTTAGGGTGGTTGTTAATCATCGCGCGTGTAAATTTGATAGAAAATTATATAAAATACTCAATTCAATTCCGCACTAAATTTGCAAAATGTATAGATTTTATGCAAACTTCAAAACTCTACAAACACTAATTACATCTTGATGTAATATTTCAATTAGGACACAATTTTTTGTATAACAATAACAACGAGATATATAAAGTAGAGTGATAAATGGTAACCCTTGAGAAGGTCCAAGATGAGTCATGTGACATGCTTTCCTTGCACCTGCGTATTCGGCGGTTCCCTTGGTAACAGCTTATTTTCAGTAAATTTCTATGGCAAGGGTTTGGAGATTGTTCAATGTTTTTGTTTACTTACGTAGTTTAATATTCTTTTGTTCTAAATCATTTTGATTTTGATTTTACTTCTCTTTTATTTCGTGTAGTTGAACTTTAACCGACAAAATGCTTAAAAATAGTTAAAAAATTTTCATTTGTTGTTAAATTTAGCTCTTTAAAAGTTTAAATCTTCTTTTATAAACACTTTTAAACTTTGTTGGGAAACGATGAAATAAAAGGTATTTTATTATAAATTAAAATGTGAAATATGTGTAAAATTATTTTAAAAACAATTTATTTCGTACATAGGACTGTCATGTTACCTAATAATAACGATAATTTGTCGAACTGATATTTTAAATGCCAAAATAGCGATAAAGGGCCAAACACAGCAACCTATTCGAGCATGTCACGTGATTCATCTTGAACCACGGAAAGTTAATCCTTCATCCATTGAATCAGCACTCTAATTTATATATCTCGTTGAACAATAATAACACGAAGTTACAAAATATTTTCCTGAATTTGATCGCAGCACCAACTGTCGGGACAAACTGGAATTACAATAGAATATACGCAAGCGAAGTGTGACGTCACTGACCGTCAGTGGATGCAAGAAAAAGATTTCCTATGTTAATCTCCCATTAGATTTTTTATAAAAAATTATTAAAAATCGAGGAAAATTATTTCTCGATTTTAATCCCCGTATTTCGGTATAGATATGTATTAGTTATCGTATGCATGTGTTAGATTGAGTTATTTTGCTCTCAAATTGATAAAATTTTAATTTTAAATTTCAAAATTCTGTCTTCCTTGGCGTTTTTTGTATTTGGCGATCAAAAACGTAATACGAAAATATACATGCCAGATGTATATTTTCGTAATGTGTATTGTACGAAATTGTTTCATATTATTCATTACTCTCTTCATATAAGTTGTTGAAATAACCATTATTTTTGAAAGAAATTAAATATGTTCGCCAGATGATATGGCGATATTTTTTCTTCCGCCAAGGATGACAGAGTTTTGAGATTAAAAATTCAAATTTTATCAATTTTAATCAATTTTATCAATTTTTTTGTGAATCTAAACCATTCTCGAATCCACCTGAAGACACACAAAAAATTTCATTAAACTCGGTCCAGCCGTTTAGGAGGAGTTCAGTGTCATACACACGCACAAAAGAAATATATATATAAAGATATGTATTAATTTGAAACGTGTTTTGTCTGTCTCCACTAAATTGAGAGAACAGCTAGGTGTAAAAATTTGGTTGAGGTGTCTAAAAAAGGGCTTGGCCTGTAGATGTGTCATCAGAAGAGAAAAATAAAAGACGAACGGTCCACACCCCCCTGGGTGAAGAAATTATACATGGGGGGACTAGACTTGAATACTAAAAAATTAATTCCAGCGATTTTGAAATTTTCGATTTTAAAAGGGGGAAAGGTAGATTTGTGAGGGGGGGAGGGGGGATTAGTTTGAGAGGGAAATCGGTTCTAGACCCACACATGTAGCACCTCATTTGAAAGGTCTTGAAATTTTATGTTGATTGGGGATGTTTGTATACAATATAGTGCGCCCGCTGGTGGTGAAAAATGGAACTAGGTGATTTTGTTGTAGAACCTATCATGTTACACCTTATTTTAAAGGTCTTGGTATTTCCTGACCGTTGGTGATGTTCGTAGAGAACGCACTGTGTCCCCTGGCGGTTGAAAGGGCAACTAAAGGATTTTGCTGTTGACACCACCATGTGACACCTTATTTGAAAGGTCTTGGAAATCCAAGGCGATTGGTGGTGTTCGTATACAACATACTGCTCCCCCTGGTGGAGGAAAGTGGATTTTGCAGCGTGTGCGTAGCATGCCTGCAATACGGTGCCGCAGCCACAGGCAGCAGGAACACGAGTCATAGGTTCGTTTGGTTCAAGGTTAATTTTTGAGATTTTTTTCATGTCATTAGCGGCCCGCATATACACTGCCGCAGGCACCGGGGTCACGAGCCCGAGTTCCGTTCGGTTTGAGGTAATTTTTTTGTTACAGATGATTATTTTTTTCGCGATACTTTCATTAAAAATAGTAATTCAAACAAAATTGAGTTAAAGATATAAAATCATACAAATTTAAGGTTCATTTAAGATTATTATCATGGGCCCGGGCAACACCGGGCGGGTTCTTTCGGTTCCAGGTTAATTTTTGGGAATTTTTTCATTTCATTAGCGGCCCGTGCATGGGCTGCCGCAGGCACCAGTATCACAAGACAGAGTTTCTTTCGGTTCGAGGTAATTTTTTGTTACAGCTGATTATTTTTTCCGTGATGCTTTCATTTAAAAACAGAAATTAAAACAAAATCGAGTTAAAGATGTAAAATCATACATATTTAAGGTTCATTTAAGGTATCATGGGCCCGTGTAACACCGGGCCAGTTTGACGTCACATTGACAGTACTTTGTAGAAAGTGATATCATATTATAGTGTTTCTATTTATAAGCATTTTTCCGAGTTTCTTTTTTTTTTAAGTGAAATGTTGTAAATTATATTAGATGTTTTAACTTGAAATACATTTAAATAATGATACGGCGATTTTTGAAACATTAGTGTCAATAAAGTGACCGTCGAATTCGACGGGTTCCAGCTAGTATATATATATATTATGATTAACTTTCTACATAAACAGGTACATTTCTGAGGAGGTTGCCAACCCTTTTAACACACCGTTGTATCTATCTGAGTGTATATATATTGTTTTTTTTTTCTTTTGGTTTGTGTGTGTGTGTGTGATGTAAAAATACATCAATATGCAAAATCGCGCGGTTCTACATGAGTTTACTAATCCTAAAGTGAATCCTATATGTATATTTAACATTTTCCAACAAGGTTAAAAAGTGTTTAGGGCTTCGGTTTGTCTCTCTGTCTGTCCGTGCTCTAACTCCCGTAAATATTTATGGAATTTCATGAAACTTATATATGTTATTCAAGTTCGTTATCGAATGTTCCCTATTGAAAATGGAGTGAACACCTTTCACTGGTTTGTGTACAGGGACACCCGAAAGTATTCCTAAGCATTGTACTCTATGAGAGGTATTTCTGTAAACCAAATATGAAGAACTTTGCATAAATATTAATAAAATTAAAATATATTATTCCTATGCACACAAGAATACTTCCCATAGAATGCAGTATGATTAGCATTAGATTCTTCGGTTTGTCTGTCTGTCCGCGCTCTATTCCCCGCAAATATTTATGGAATTTCTTGAAATTGATATATATGTTATTGAAGTTCACTATCGAATATTTCCTACTGAAAATGGAGTGAACACCTTTACTGGTTTGTGTACAGGGACACCCGAAAGTATTCCAAACCATTGTGTCCTATGAGGGTATTTCAATAAACCATATGTTAATACCCTTACTTTACACAAATCATAATAAAATTGAAATATGTTTTTCAAGTCCACTATCGGATTCTCCCCATTGAAAGTGAAGTACATACCATCACTGGATTGTATACAGGGACACCCGAAAGTATTCCCAAGCACTGCGTTCTTTCACAGGTATTTCTATACACCAAATTTGCAGGACTTTGCTTTGCACAAATCTTAATAAAATTAAAATATATTATTCATAGGCACAAAAGAATGCTTTCCTTAGAATAGAGTATGATTAGCATAAGATTTACAGGGCCACACAAAAATATTCAGTTATATTAATGGATATTATTGGAAATTTGCAGGAATTGCATTTTTGTTTATGTTAATCGTTTTTACTGTTTTCGAAATGTTTTTAATACTTTCCAATAAGATTGACTTTCCAATGACTTCGGTTTGTCTGTCCGTCTGTTTGTCTATCCGCGCTCTAACTCTCTTAAATATTCATGGAATTTCTTGAAACTAATACATGATATTTAGGTTCACTATCGGATTTTCCCTATTGAAAACGGAATGATTATCTCTACTGGCTTGTGTACAGGTATACCCAAATAGTATTCCAAAGCACTGTGTTCTATGGGAGGTATTTCTAATTCTTTTATTTTACACAAATTCCAATGAAATTGACAAATGTTATTCAAGATCACTATTGGGTGTTTGCTATAGAAAATGGAGTAAATTCCACCACTGGTTTAGTACAGGGACATCCGAAAGTATTCTAAAGTATTCGTTCTATGAGAGATATTTCTATAAACCAAATTTTAATAACTTTACTTTGAGCAAATCGAAGTAAACTTGAAATATGTTATTCATATACACAAAAGACTACAGAATGTAGTATGATTCGCACTAGATTTGCAGGGCCACACAAAAATATTCAGTTATATTGAAGTCTTTTATTGCAAATTTGCTGAAATTGCATTTTCATTTACATTAAGCGATTTAACACTTTTTAATATTTTTTAAGTGGGAATATGATTTCAATTTAAGTATCTATATGTTCTACTGTCCATCTATCTATCTGTCCATCTGCCCGTCCCCAGCATCCGGAAATATTTTCAGAATCTTTACAAAATTATACATGTTATTCAAATTCACTAAAGAATGTTCCCTATTTTAAATGACATTAATAGGTCCTATGCAACTGTTTTGTGTACAGGGACCCCAAAATAATGCCAATCTATTGCATTTTAGGACAGACATTTTTATAAATTACATTTAAAGAACTTTTTATTGTACAAATCATAAAGAAATTGACATTGATTTTTAATAAATTAAATCAATATTTTGTATAGAATATAATTTTGTCATTCGTCAGGTTTACAGGGCTACACTAAAATATACAGATACGTTATGGACTGCAATTAGAGTTACGTTTTCTTTAGTGTTAAGCATTTTTAATACTTTCTAACAATGTTTAAAAATCTATAGGAATTCAGTTAGTCTATCTGAATGCCTTTCAGAACTACTGTCTGTTTCGTTTTGTTATTATGTAGGCAAAGAACATTGAATGTTATACAACACAACAAATACGTACATTTGTAGAGTGTTAATAATCAATGCATACCGCATGATTTTGCGTTCTTTTTAACACGTTCCAACAATGTTGAAAAGTGTTTATGACTTCGGTTTGTCTGTCTGTCTGTCCGTCTGCCCGTCCGCGCTCTAACTTCCGTAAATATTCATGGAATTTCTTGAAACTGATATATGTTATTCAAATTCACCATCGGACGTTCCCTATTGAAAATGGAGTTTATACCTCTACTGGTTTGTGTACAGGGACACCCGAAAGTATTTCAAAGCATTGTGTTCTATGAGAGGTATTTCTATAAACCATATTTTCATACCATTACTGTAGACATATCTTAATGAAATTAAAATATGTTATTCAAGTTCACTATCGGACGTACCCTATTGAAAATGGAGTTTATATCTCAACTGGTTTGTGTACAGGGACATCCGAAAGTATTTCAAAGCATTGTGTTCTATGAGAGGTATTTCTATAAACCATATTTTAATACCTTTACTGTAAACACATTTTAATGAAATTGAAATATGTTCTTCAAGTTCACTATCGGACGTTCCCAATTGAAAATGGAGTTTATACCTCTACTGGTTTGTGTACAGGGACACCCGAAAGTATTTCAAAGCATTGTGTTCTATGAGAGGTATTTCTATAAACCATATTTTCATACCATTACTGTAGACATATCTTAATGAAATTGAAATATGTTATCCAAGTTCACTATCGGACGTTCCCTATTGAAAATGGAGTTTATACCTCTACTGGTTTGTGTACAGGGACACCCGAAAGTATTTCAAAGCATTGTGTTCTATGAGAGGTATTTCTATAAACCATATTTTCATACCATTACTGTAGACATATCTTAATGAAATTGAAATATGTTATCCAAGTTCACTATCGGACGTTCCCTATTGAAAATGGAGTTTATACGTCTACTGGTTTGTGTACAGGGATACCTGAAAGTATTTCAAAGCATTGTGTTCTATGAGAGGTATTTGTATAAACCACATTTTCATACCTTTACTGTAGACATATCTGAATGAAATTGAAATATGTTATTCAAGTTCGCTATTGAATTTTTCCTGTATAAAATGGAGGAAATACCACCATCAGTTTATGTACAGGGACACTCAAAAGTATTCCAAATCATTGAGTTCTATGAGAGATATTTCTATAAATCAAATTTTAATAACTTTACTTTCCACGAAGTTTCAGGAAACTGAAATATATTATTTATATGCACTAAAGAATGCATTGCATAGGATATAGCATGATTAGCATTAGATTTACAGGGTGGCACAAAAATATCTGTTATATTTAGAGTTATTAATAAAAAATTTCTAGAATTGTACTTTCGTTTACGTTAAGCGTTTTTAACACTTTCTAACATTTTTAAAGTGTAAATATGACTTCAGTTTTTTGTATCTGCCTGTCCGTCTGTCTGTCTGTCCGAGCTCAAACTCCCGTAAATATATATGGAATTTCTTGAAACTGATACATGTTATTCAAGTTCACTATCGGATGTTCCCTATTGAAAATGAAGTTTATACCTCTACTGGTTTGTGTACAGGGATACCCGAAAGTATTTCAAAGCATTGTGTTCTATGAGAGGTATTTCTATAAACCATATTTTCATACCTTTACTGTAGATATATCTTAATGAAATTGAAATATGCTATTCAAGTTCACTATTGGAAGTTTCCTGTATAAAATGGAGGAAATACCCCCACCGATTTATGTACAGGGACACTTAAAAGTATTCCAAAGCATTGCGTTCTAGGAGAGATATTTCTATAAATCAAATTTTAATAACTTTACTTTCCACGAAGTTTTAGGAAATTGAAATATGTTATTTATATGCACAAAAAAATGCTTTGAATAGAATATAGCATGATTAGCATTAGATTTACAGGGTGCCAGAAAAATATCCATTTACATTAAGAGATATAAATAAAAAATTGCTAGAATTGTACTTTCGTTGACAATAAGCGTTTTTAACACTTTCTAACATTTTTAAGTGTGAATATGATTTCAGTTTGTGTATCTGTCCATCTGTCTGTCTGTCTCTCTGTCTGCCCGCGCTCTAACTCCCGTAAATATTTATGGAATTTCTCGAAACTGATATATTTTATTGAAGTTCACTATCGGATGTTCCATATTGAAAATGGAGTGAATATCTCTTCTGGTTTGTGTACAGGGACACCCAAAAGCATTCGAAAGCATTGTGTTCTATGAGTGTTATTTTTATAAATATTTTCCGTATAGAATGTTCCCCATTTAAAATGACATTAATAAGTCCTGTATAGCTAGTTTGTTTACAGGGAAAACAACAACAACAACAAAAAAAAAAAAAAAAAAAAAAAAAAAGCCAATGTATTACGTTTTAGGACAGAATTTTTTGAAAGTTATATTTAAAAATCTTTCTACTGTAAAAATCATAAAAATATTAAAATGTATTGTTTATATTCTAAAAAATTGTATTTTGTATAGAATATGATATGATTAACTTTCTGATTTACAGGGCTACACTAAAATATTCAGAGAGATCAAAAGCTGTAATTATAATCTAATGGCTGAATTTTCTTTTGCGTTAAGCCTTTTTAGCACATTCCAAAATGCCTAAGAGTAATTTTAAAATCAATTAGTCTATCTGTATATTTTTCAGTCCTTCTGTCTGTTGTGTGATAACGTAGGAAAAGAATGTTAAAAGTTATTCGATACAACATTTACGTACAGTTGGAAAGTGTTACTAATCAATGTGTACTGCATGATTTATCTTTCTTGTTTTTTTCTTTTTGTATTTTTACCATGTTTTTATTAACTTCTATTCTTGTTTGCTTGTCCGGTACAAATCTTGCAATCGAATTTTAACTAACTTCCCTACTAGCTAGACATTTGAAACTTTCACAGTAACTCAGAACACGGGGACAACGCAATACTTCGAAGTCCTATTTTCGAATTTTTGATTAGTTTTCTTATAATTAATTAAAATATGAAAATAATAACATTCTTATAGCGTTAAAATAGTCATTAAAATATTAGCTATAATTTAATTGTTACCAAAAAAAAAAAAAAAATTACGAGTTCATTTTCTTTCGACATAAAAATAAATACATTTAATTAAACGTAAACGTTAAAAAATTATAAAAAGTTGCGCTCTATGATTCATCAGAAAATTTAAAACATGGTACATAAAATGTTTTTTTTTTTTTTTTTTTTTTAATCTTATAATTTTTCTCCTTACCTACACACTCATTTCCCAATTGATTTCAAATGTTATTTATTAAAAATAAAAATTAATGCATTTAAGGGTTAATTCTACTATACCGTTTTCTACAGAAAACACGCTTTTAAGCATCTTAATTATGTATGTTAATTTCATTATTTTGAATCTAAACCACGTTAAAATGCGCTTAATTGAGATTCTGTTCATAGGCTGTAATGATAAGAAATACTTTAGAGTAGCCCTGTACACTAACCATAAACAATATAGACACCAAATATTATACAAATATTTCTGTATGGCGCATGAACATGTATACTAATTTGCAAGTCATTTGGATGACTTTTGCGGCAGCTATCGTGGTGCATACAAACTCTGTCCATAAGCCGTAATGGTAAGAAAGACTTTGATGTGTTCCTTTGCACGAACAACAGACAAAATACACACCGAAAAGTATACAGCTAATTCTTTGGGAGTCGTGATCATGTGTACTAATCTGCAAATCAATCGGGTGATTTTCGCGGCCGCTCTCGGGGTACACACATATACCAAAACCTTTTTCAGTCCCAACAAGAAGGCCTGCACTGATGCTTCGGGAATCATTAATCGTTTTTTCTACAGTTAAGCTAAAAATTTACTAACTTTCAATAGTTCTAACATTCTAACATTCAACATACAAATAAATCGAGTCATCTTCGCGGCCACTCTCGATGTACACACAGATGCCAAAAACTTTTTGAGTCCCAACACGAAGGCCTCCACTGATGTTTTGGCAACCATTAGTCGTTTTTTCTACAGTTAAGCTGAAAATTTACTAACTTTCAATATTTCTAACATTCTAACTTTCAACATATAAATCAATCGGGTGATTTTCGCGGCCGCTCTCGAGATACACACAGATACCAAAAACTTTTTCAGTCCCAACAAGAAGTCCTCCATTGACGTTTCGGCAACCATTATTCGTTTTTTCTACAGTTAAGCTGAAAATTTACTAACTTTCAATAGTTCTAACATTCTTACTTTCAACATTCTAAGGCCATGGGGACAAACTTGAAGGAGAGGTAGAGAATATTTCAAGGACTGAAAATTGTACAGGAACCTATGACCGCAAACGTTATTTTAACCCTTTAAGAACTGAATGTTTTTGGTTGCTGTATGCTACTAACTCCGCATACTGTGTATATTTTAAAAATTTTTATGCTTCATTATTTCCGGAACTTATTTATTTATGTAAACATTAGCATTTCAAAACATTTAAAGAAAAGTGTAATAGAGACACGTCCATATCCAAGCAAAAACATCCGTTTCTTAACCCTTCCAGGGACGCCGTTTGCATAGTTCAAATTCTTTGGTGCAAACGCAAATTTTAATTCCCAATTGCAAAAACTGACCTCGGAAATTTGTTATAAAGTTTTGCTTTTATAACTTAGAGGAATAACTTACTCTATTTCTTGTCTTCTAACCAGGGTTGGAAAAAACCCAGGGGTTTTTTGTTTTTTTTTCAGAAAAAAACCAGCCCAGTGGGTTTTTTGGAGTTTTATCGGGTTTATCAGGGTTTTTTCAAAGTATTTTTGGGTTTTATCAGAGTTTTGAGAAATATTTTCATTTTTCCTTTTATAAAACATTAAATATGTCATTCATAATAAGATAATTTAAAAAATGAAGTTATTTATTCTTAAAAATCGAAAGTTTAAAAATTTAATTTTAAAATTTCTAAAGTCATGTTATGATTAAATTATAAAGAAATTTTAAATATTAAATAATTTTACTTTAAATATTCTAAAAATCTTTTTATCTGCCCTTTACAACAAAAAATTGGATTTTAATAATTATTTCATGTTGCCTTATTGAACTTTTCGTAGTCAATAGGTTTTCAAAAATATTTTTAATTGTTGTCCCTCTACATTACATAACAGTGTTGCACTGTTAAAGATTTCAGAAATTTTAATTAAATTTATTTTTATTCATTTATATTTTACATTCCTCGTGTCCTACAGTTTTCTTTATATTGAAAAACAACTCTGTTTTTTCTTGCTTTTATTTTTTTAATATAATATTTTATTCTATTTTAATAAGATAACTATACATTTTCTTTTTTTCTTTTTCTTTTTTTTTTTTTTTTTTTTTTGTGGGGAATTTTTCAGGATTATTTTCTACACAGCAGTTTGAGCATCTCCAATATTCCTGAAAATTCTTTGTTCATGTTCTAATAATGTATATAATATTTGTTTTATATTTGTATGTTTATTGTAAGTTAGACAAAAGTACAATTTTAAAGAAGGATTTTGAAAAAAAAAAAAACATTTGGGTTTTTTCTTGGTTTTTTTTCAAGTTGGTTTTATTGAAATAATCCACCCGGGTATTTTCGGGTTGGGCAAAACTAGCCAACCCTGCTTCTAATATTGTTGGTGAATTCTGGTGATTTTTGATTTTAAATGAGAAAATTTTCTTGCCCCTCAAAGGTTTAAAGGGGTAAAAGGACGTTTGCGGTTATGGGTTTCTATACAATTTTCAATCCTAGTATGATGTTCTTTACCTCCCCTCCAATTTCGTCTCATGACTTTAGAACCACCCTATTTATATAATGAATGATAATTTAAATTTTCTCAGGCAGTTAATGGAATGAATACATGGATTATAAATAAATACGATCAAAAATCCTTATATATAATACTTACAGGATAAACCTATAAATTTTGAATTTTATTGTTTTGTACCTCTTTGCTTTCTGAGGTTGCTGAATATATATTAGATATAATCTCTGAATACTGTGTTTTATTCATTTTATTTTCAATGAATTTCCATTCCAAAGCTACCTTCCGTAAATTCGAGGAGCAATAAAACGTTGCCGTTAAGTAGTTTAAAAGAAGAAAGGCAAGAGAATATATTTTCACTTTATTCAAATTCTCTTTGATTAGAATCATGACGTTAGAAAACTCATTTTTAAAAATCTTTTCTGCAATATCATGAAACTTTTTACTTTCCGAACATACATATGTAAGGGAAGTATTGTAATCATGAAAATAATTCGAGTTTGACATTTTGGTGTATCTATAGGTTTTGAGAGTTCATTTTTGCTATTTTTTACGATGATGTATGTGTGTGTGTGTGTGTCAGTGAATACGATTGCGTCTAAATGAACTAAAATTATTCGAATGAACTAAAAATTTATATACAGAATTATAGGTAACCGTCCCATAAACCGTATAGCTTCTGTTGAATCTAGCACTTATTTCTTTTTTACAAGGATGCAACGATTTTTTTATCCTTATGGCCTATGGGCTGAAATTATTTAAAGAGCAATAGCATCTAATTGCTTTATTCGATTGAGCTTCAAATTAGTATGCATGTTATAGGTCACCGTCGCACGATTTGCGCAAATTTTTGGTGAATCTAGCACATCTAGATTTTTACAGGGACAAAACAACATTTTTTTATCATTACGAGATATGGGCTCAAATTGTTTGAAGAGCAACAGCGTTAAAGTAAACAACAAACTATTTGTAGAATAATACTTAGCCCTACAAGGTACCCAGTTCCATATGTGGAACACCGACTTTAATCGTTCCTATAGCTATAAAACTATTAGTAGCGACATTTCTTGACATCTTGATAGAAGCTACTGACATTTAGCAATGTAGTAATACGAATCTTTACCTAAAGATGTCGTTCGTGTTTTTGTTATATTGCACTCAGTGTGAAATTTGAATGAAAGTGATACGTTAGTCGTTTGTCTGAATTCAAAAATAAAAAAAGAATAGTTATTGAACAGTTTTGACTCGAAAAAAAATACTGTGTGTTATAACGAAGTATATATTTTGCAGAGGTAAGTTTTTTTTTTTTTTTTTTTTTTTTAATTACAATAGTAAACGCATTAGTAAATCATATTTTTATGTGTGTTCCATATACGGTACGTTGAGCTAAAAAGTTGATTTTTCCGTAAAATATGGTTTTATTTTTATTTTTATAAGTTTTCTCTATCTTCTGATCACCTATTACAACCTATATATTTTTGTCGCGCACTAAAAAAAAATTGAGCCTTGTAGGGTTAAACACCCTATTATAATTTTCTCTTCTGTTTATTTAATGACTTATCTTACTTTACTTTATTAAACAACTGTTAATTCATTCATGTTCAGAAAGTCAAATGTGGTCAATCCAGATTTTATTATTACTAGCAAACCCGTGCGAAATTTTCGCACATTATTTTTTTTTTATCTACCTTTACAATTTGAAACTCATAAATATCATACCAATTTCACCTCCTAATTAAAAATTTAATTTAACAGAAGCCAAAATATTATTATAACAAAATAAATATTGTGCAATAGTGAAAACAGAATCATTCAAAAAAAAAAAAGTTTCAAAATAAAATTCATGATTGACGACCCAGTTTTCATACTCCCGCAGGCAGTACGGTTGAAACCCCATGACGCTTTTTAAATTTTTATCGCCAAGAGTGCGATGATATTTTACATATTTTGAAATATTTTTTTGTTAAAAAAAAAAAAAAAAAAAAAAAAAAAAAAAACTATTTTGATTATATTTTTTATGCTGGAGTTTTTTAGTCAGTTTATGATAATAATTCATATTCTGTATATATCTTTAAAATATTGCTAGGTTTAAAAGCTTAAAATGACGTTTGCAAAGGTTCTGCTGAAGCAAATTTTAAAAATACATTTTTCCATAAAATAATGTCATCATACAAATGTCATCATTTTTTCTTATTAGCTCATTGAGCTGAGTCCGCGTGCTTAAATATTGTTCACTTTTAAATATTAATTTTTATCCTCGCGTATTTTATTAATTTCATCACTATCGTATCGATTCGGCAAAATGTAATCGTAATTGGTCCACGTGAGAGAAATATTATATAGATTGTTGTTATTATTATTATTATTATTATTATTATTTTCAGTAGTTTTCGATCTTTTATTATTTACTCCCATTATAAAAATCCGAAACGTTAAAATCAATTAATATATATATATAATTGTATGAGAGTCTAGCTTTGACAGCAGTTAACGAGGTGAATTTACGGGTTATAAATAACATGATCGAAAGGCCCTATACATAAAA
>OZ005662.1:156129391-156171391 GCA_963930645.1 Salticus scenicus
CTAACTGAATTATTTCTATGATATTTGAATATATATTACACATAAGCACTGTCTGCAGTATTTTATTCGTTTTATTTTCAGTGAATTTCCATTCCAGGGCTATCTTCTGTAAATTCGAGATGCAATAAAATGTCATCATAAAATGATTTTTAAGAAGATAGCCAGGAATATTTTAACTATTCAAAATTATCTGAGTCTAGAAGTACGAAGTTTTAAAATTCAAACTTTTTTTTTCCCCTGCAATATCAAGAAACATTTTAAAAATCTTTTTTCTGTAATATTTATTTGCTAAAATGTTCTCTCATCATTGAAATTATTAGAAAATATATAATAGAATGAGAATTTAGCTTTTCAACGATTTAACGGAATAAAAGAACGGGATATAAAATACAGAATTAAAAAAAAAAAATAAGTAAATAAAATTTTATCCGTTGTTTTAAAAGAATAAAATAATAAATAGTGAGCATGAATATATATATATATATATATATATATATATATATATGTATAGACAATTAGACAGAAATATACAATTAATAATTTGTTTACATTTATAAACCGGCAATGCAATTCATTTTATAAATGAAAAAGAAAAAAAAATCATTCAAACACTAAATACATCTTTAAAAGTTACAACTTAACATTTCTTATTTCAAATATGCCATAAGTTATATTTTCCTACTATTTCAAAAATTTAGCATGAAATGATGCACTCAAAACTTAAAACAAAAACATTTCGATATAGTTTGTTTCGATACTGATTATTATTAATTTTCTTTTCTTTTTCTTTCAAAAAAAGAAATTCTGGCAAAAGCAGAATTTAGTTTAGGACGGAGGACTATTAGTTTTTTTTTTTTTTTTTTTTTTTTTTTTCAAATTATAACATTGCTTTCAAATTATTCAATTATATTTCCGATAAATTTTAGATTTCGATAAATGTCCAACTATCGAAAAATGATTTCGACAAATGTCCAACTATCGAAAAATGATGCCGTAAAAATCCCAGACTGAGACTAATAGTCCTCAGTCCTAAAAAATTCCTTAGCATTAAAAGTATTGCAAAAATCTATAAATTTTAAATTTTATTGTCTTGTACTTTTTCGTTTTTTGAGAGAGCTGAATATATATTCAATATAAGCACTGTATGCAGTCATTTATTTATTTTGTTTTCGATGAATATCTTTTTCAGTAAACCTATTTTCTGTAAATTCAAAGAGCAATAAAATTTCTTTGCTAAGTAGTTTATAAGAATATAGTCAGAAATATTTTACCTTTATTCAAAATTCTCTGTGACTAGTAAAGTTTTAAAATTCATTTAAAAAAAATTCTTCAATATCCAGAAACACACACACACACACACACACACACACACACACACACACACACACACACACATATATATATATATATATATATACGTATATATATATACATTATACAATAAGGGACAAAGAAAAAAAAAGCACTTGGATATTTTCCTTTTCACTTTCTAAAACCGCAAATTTTATCGTTTGAAAAGCAAATTTTCGAACAGATTTTATTACGTCGTCCTCCACGTACACTTCAGCATTGAGCCCAGTGTTAAAAACAAAATGCAATTGTCAGGAAAACAGCAATTTTAGAAAGTATTTAAAAAATGATTAGAATAAGGCAGTTAACGATGGCACAAAAAGTATTAATTTTAGAATTTAATATGTGAGATGGCAAAATAATTAAATGTTAACGAAATATTGTTGAGAGGGTTTTTAGCAAGATATAAATTTTTTTGGCTGTTTAAACTGGAAATTTGGCTTTAGGCTACCGCGTTGCTCATCCAAGCTAAATGACCGGAAGTTAAAAAGCAAATGTAATAAAGAAGCATCACAAACTGGCGTTGTAAAAATTATTACTTACAAACTTTGAATAAACACCATAAAATGCAATAAGCTCGCAACAATTGCTTCGGGTCGAAAAAACACACGACCCTTCATCAGGCGAATAAAGTAAGCACGAGTGCTGCAGTCAAAACTTTATTCTCCAGATGAAGGGTCGTGTGTTTTTTCGACCCGAAACAATTGTTGCGAGTTTATTGCATTTTATGGTGTTTATTCAAAGTTTGTAAGTAATAAAAAGCAAATGTTTAAAAAATTGATATGTATCACGTTCAGATCTTAGAAAAGATTTTTAAAAAAGTGTACAGCAAATACTTTCTTTAAAAATAGTGCGGAAACGATTAAACTAAAGCAGATTAAAAACCAGAAGATCTGCAAAAAAGCCTTTATCAAGGACAATAATAATAATAATAATAATAATAATAATAATAAAAAGACTTCAATTGACCAAAATTAAAAAAAAAAAAAAAAAAAAATAGGCTGAACTAGGTTTCTCTGATAAGTCAAGTTTAATTTATTTCGAGCTGATAAAAAAAGCTAGTAGAACAACAAAAAATGTGGCCAGTTTAATGAAAAGTTGCACTATTAAAACAGTGATACATTCTCCGTATATTATGGTACGAAGGAGCAAAATTTTTCAAGGAGTCAAGCAAATTTTCATAAATGAAACACGGCCATTATGAAAGTGGTGCCTGACAGAGGTACTTCAGACTTTTCCCTAAACAGCATTACCAGTTGATAATGCACCTTGTTATACGGTGTCTGTGGTGTGTTTATTTCATTCAAATTGTTAAATTACCTACCCATTGCCATGAGCACCTATAATTCTGTAAATAATCACATCTTTTTTCACTCTAAGTTAAATCCAACAAAGAATATCGAAGAATTTCTTCTTTATTAGACTTGGAAATAATCCTAATCTCAATCCGTTCGAAATGTTTCGTCTAAAAATAGGCGCGGGGAGAGGGAGGAGGATTCGAAATTTTCAGCCTACAGCTTTTCAAGAATTAGAAAAATTATTTGCGATATTTGGCACAGAGAAATTTCTAAGATTTATATCAAAAAACTATATATTACTATGCCATTGCGCATTAAAGCAGTAATTCCATATAAAGGTGAAATTAACCCAATGCAGAATACAAATTTTTATTAAATAATTGCTTAGATCTAACAAATAAATAGTTTAATTTCATATATTAAAGTATAACTTGTTTATTTCATATAATAAATCATAATAGAATACAAAGTATATGTTTATTGCATTATGTTTTAAAAAAAGTTTTATGTAGTACTTTGTAGAGTGTAACAAAATGAATTACTAAATCGGAAACGTGCAAAGGTATCATTTCATCGCTTTAGTATTATGCAAACATGACAGTTTTATTTGTTTCCACCATTAGTTTTGAAGTTATTACAAATACAAAAGGTATAAGTCATATTATTTTTTTTTTCTTTTTTTTTTTTTTTTTTTGTAGAGGAGCTTTTTTTTTTTATTTTTTTTTTTTATTGTTGTTGTTCTTTAGTGTATATAAATTTTGTTTTCCTAGTTTTTAATTTTCTAAAATTTTCTTTCATCCTCAAAAACCGAAACATCAAAGTTATTCAAAAAATATACAATAGAGTTTTAGATTTTCAAACAATTAACAAAATGGATTAATAGGTAATAATGTACAATATTAATATATATAATTCATCACTGTAATTATCAAACACTAGGAATTAAGAGTTGAATCAATGAATAAAAAATTATATATGGAAGTGAAGCTTTATGCAAATCAAACGGTATTTAAAAAGTTAATAAACTGGAAAAAATATTTTTGATATATCCCCCCACAAATGCTATATCTTTATCAAGAGCAATTATAGCAGTATGGTAATAAAAAATGAGTTGTTTCTAAGACAATGGTATATGAGATCATATAAAATTACTATCATTGTCTTACAATTAAAAAATTTGAACAATTAATTTATAGACATTTAAGATGTGAATAAATAAATAAATAAATATATAAATAACTGAAAAATGAAACCAAAAAAATTACGAAATATCTTCTATTCGTATATTAATTTACATAACTCAAAAATAATTTTAGAGTAATTGAACGTGATACAATATTAATTTAAGAGACAATAAGTTTAAACTTTTAAAACAATTAACATAGTGATAAATGAAAAAAACAAACATTCAGATTGATCATAAAAATATAATTACAATTAAGTAAAGAAAAATATAATATACTAGGGGGCTGTGCCCCCTGCTCGCTCCGCTCACCAACCCCCGAGGGAAGCTTCGCCTCCCCCACGACTCATTTTACTTATTAATACATGCAGAGCTCTGCCCGCCTATCCGCTGCTTTCTTTCACTGAAAAGGAATATTAATACCGCATATTACAAGACAAAAACAGAAAATTATTATGGAAATCCTCATATTCAATGTCAAATTGAAATATGTAATATTTATTTATTTTTAATAGAAAGAAATTCATAATATCTAGACCATTTTGCATTCCAGCTTTAGTATATGACCCTTTTCATTTCTTTTTTACAACCTTAGATCCGGACCGCGGTACCCCAGTCGGTAGAGCGCCGATCTCGTAATTGGAAGATTGTGGGTTCGGTTCTCGAGCCGGTAAAAGACCGTCGTGTACACTAATGGTGGCTGGTGCACCTAAAATATGTCGTGGCCGCAATATCACCCATGTTCCCATCAAAATTATACCTCTGGGGGGCACCGAAGCGGGAGAGCCATCCCCTTCGTGTAGGACCAAAACTGCGGTGGCGTGTCTCTCGAGCATCCGTAGGTGTGCGTCCCAGACCGTCGCCAATTATCCATAGCACATTAAGGGTGCGACGTCAGAGACAACCTACCTAATTATCTACCTACCTACAACCATAGATCATATTTTAATTTCCCCGTGTAAGAAAATAAATTTTCTAAAAGTAGAGAAAATAATCTGGTGTGTCACTCACACGACTTTCTCTTACCCTAAAATTTAATACTATAAATACAGGTTGGAGATTAAGAGGTAAGATAACGAGTACTGTTATGTAAACCTATGTTAAACAATTCATATTAGGCTTCTGAAGAGTTTTATATGATAATTAGTTCTGTGTGAGGGGGGCTACCGCCCCCCTCAACCCCCCGTTTCACTAATGCACCTACATTTATATAGAATTTAATTCAGTTATTAAAAAATATTTCTCTTTTTAAAAAATAATGTGTTAAAATTATTATTTAAAAAAATTATCTTTTATGATAAGGCAGACGATTTCCATATTAGAGAAGTAGTTTAACACCAAATATCCAAAAAAAGTCCATTTTATTCTCAATATTAAAAAAAAAAAAAAAAAAAAAACGTACGATTTTTTTTTCTAAGTTTTTTTTTTCGTTAAAAGTAAAAAAAATCGATAACTTTGTTTTAAATTATCGCAGATCGATGGTTCAACCATTCGTTTTAAAGGTATTTTTGAGCTCTTATGAAAGGTACCCATCATGGAAATTTACTCCCCTCGAGGGGGGACTCCCCGCCCCCAGGGGGGGGGGAGGCGAGGCTCCTACATACACAAAAATTTTTTCCCAGTTAACTGTCTCTATTACAAAAAATATATATTTGTTTCATTTGGTTTAGTGCAGTCTATAGACGTTAAACTCTATTTTCCTGCAATTTCCCCCATAGACGTAATGTATTAGAATTCTCTTGATTGTCCCTGTACACGAACCATTTGCTTGATCTTAACGAAAAGCTTACTGTAGCATCCCTATATGATACACATTTAGAATACCAAGTTTGAACTTTCTGCCATAATTTGTTTTTCAGATATGCTGATAACAGACAGACACACACACAGACACACACACACACAGACACACACACACACAGACACACAGACCATTTGCTAAAAACATGATTTTCGTATTCAGGGTACCTCAAAACGTGTAAATATAACAAAATCTCGCGTTTGAAAATTTGAGCCAAAAACAATACTTTCTCTACCTTATGGGTAAGAGAAAGTAAAAAAGCTGATATTTATTTTCTTTCATTTAAACATCCATGGTTTCGGGCCACGGTACCCTAGTCGGTAAAGCGCCGAGCACGTAATTGGAAGATTGCCTAGTACTTGAGCCGGCCAAAGACCGCCGTGTACACCAATGGTGGCTGGTGCACATAAAATATGTCGTGGTCGCAAAGTCCTCCATGTTCCTATCCACACTGTACCTCTGGGGATCACCAAAGCGGGGAAGGGATCCCCTCCGTGAAGAATCAAAATTGTGATGGCATGTCTCCGGAACATCTCTAGGGGGTGCGTCTCAGATCATCGCCAACTACCCGTAGCGCAATACTGGTGCGACGTTAAATCCAACCTACATACCTATCCACCTACGTACAACCATGGACCATATTTTAATTTTCCCGTGTAAAATGACTTCATGACAGGAGAACAACGTCACTGGGAGAAACTTTTTTTAAAATGGCAAATAGAGTACCTTCATAAAATTGTCGTTTTTAGTCAATAACTTCTTTAATTAAAATGATAGAAATTTCTAAGCAGCTGAAATGTCTCCCTTGGAGTATTCGGAACAGATTGATACATCTCATGACCCAAAGGATCCTGCCCTCCGCTAGAAGATGCTGTCGCAAACAAAAAAATTTGACGCCAGTGACAGTAACTTTTTTTTAATATATTGAGAAAACTTTATACTATAAATGTAGCTAATTATAAATATATTACTTTACATCAATCATTTTCACTTGGAAATACTCAATGTTCAGAAAAGAGACGAGGTAAATAATTTTAACGATAAAATAATTAGGTTAGGTAATATTTCATATTATTTAAAGATAACGATTTTCGGTTTCAGCACAGAAAAAAATATAACTATCAACCAAAATTATCAAATCAAAATTTTAGATGTGTAACATTTCGCACACAGTTAAAAATAAAGTCCTACATTTTACCAGAAAAATGGTTCCAGTTAGCTGCAACCAATATTTTGGTGCAATGTTTCGCCATTTTAGCTGTGTCATTTCAGTAGTAAGCACCACTGACATAGTAGAACTTAGCACCAGAATATGAGTTGCAGCTAAAAATGCCTATTAAGCATTATTATTTTGGTGAAACGTAGAACTATTATTTTTAATAGTGCAGTTTACAGACTTTCCCATTAAAATGTTTACTTTTATTTATTTATTTATTTATTTATTATTATTATTTTCTCTTTTACAATTATATTATTAACGGATTACTATGAAATTATCAGGATTTTGTGTATAATTCCAGATTTTCTTTTAACCGCTATTCTCTAAGATAAATATTTCTGACAGTTTTCTAGTAATTTATAACGCTTAGCTTCAACGGATGAAGGTGGAAGGTTGAATTTTACGTCGCACTAGTGCTGCGCGGATTTGCAATTGGTGACGGTCTGGGACACACACCTAGAGGTGGTCCGGAGACGTGCCATCACAATTTTGATCCTCCACGGAAGGGATGGCTCTCCCTTTTTGGTGACCCCCAGAGGTATACTTTTTGATGGGAACATGGAGGACATTGCGGCCACGGCAGATTTTACGTGCACCAGCCACCATTAGTGTACATGACGGTTTTGGGCCGGCTCGAGTACCGAACCCGCAATCTTCCAATTACGAGGCCGGCGCTCTACCGACTGGGCTACCGCGGCCCCTTAGCTTCAAGGGAAACTACAATATGAAAATATTGCTTGGAAAAATATGGCTATGGTTGCTGTGTGGGTTAAGGTCAATTGACTACATTAAGGTCGTGGGCCTATAGGTGGAATGCCCTCCATGGGTGTCTTTCTGTGGATTCCTAGCCGTATCTACGCGAGCTTAAGAGAAAACCACGGACAATTCCAACCGGCTACATCAAAGAGCGTGATGTGGGATCGAATCAGCGCTTCCAACCTACACTCTAAAAAATATGTCCTATTTGCTGCCAGAAATTGTCTGTAATTTGAGAAAATATGTTCTGACAAGGTAATTTTTTCGTAAATTACGTGTACTTTCTCAAATTACAGAGAAGTTCTGGCAACGAATAGGACATATTTTTTATAGTGTATCGGAAAAAAATGCGAAACTCAATAACCCCTGAGTGATAGAAATAATTTAATTTTTAATGTATTAAAACAAATGATTTTTTTAAGACTATCTTTTTTTTTAAGACTTTTAATTTATAAAATAATTTTCTAAGAATTATATATCATTTAATTTATTACAAAAATAAGATAAACCCTTGCATGTTTTGAAAATTTTGAAATATCAATCAAACATTCGAGTCCAAAATGCTTTATTTTTATACCTTCAATAAAATATAAAAGAAATTAAAATTTTGGATTTTATGAAAATTCCGAGTTTGTATTTAACTTTTAGACTTAAAAATGCTGAATACGTCTTAATAGTGTTAAATAATACTCAACAAAACTCAAAATGCTGTCAAAACCACTTAGATGTTAATTACCCTTGTTTATTTATTATTTATATTTCGCATAAAAATTTTGTTTCAACACAATTAATCTTTCTTACTGAAAAATGGTACCCTAAAATTTTTCAAAATCTTGTGAAATCTTTCATTCAATGTATTTCGATATAATTCATTTTGTAAGGATGCAATTAACAGATAATAAATAGACAGCCTGTTAGACAATTTTTAGAACGCTAAACTATACATTATTTATTACTTACGAATTTTAAATATTAAATGCTTCGTTTGATGATACTTATTCTCAACCAACACAGATTTTGTACTTCCCGAACATGCATGTGTAAATAAAGTATTATAATCATGACAAAAATTTGATTTTGAGAATTTGGTGTATCTATAAGTTTTGAGGTTTCCTGAGTTATTTTTACGATGATGTATGAATGTGTACGTGCATGTGTGTGAGTGAATACGATAACGTTTAAACGTTTTGTTAGAATGAGATGATAGTTGGTATGTATGTTATAGGTCACCATAGCACAAACCCCATTGATTTTAGCGAATCTAGCACTTATTTTTTTTTTTTTTACAGGGACACAAAGAAAGATTCTTTACCATTATGGTCTATGGTCTCAAATTATTTAATGTGCGATAGCGTCTAAATGCCTTTTTCGATTGGGTTGATAATTTATACACATGATATAGGTCACTGTCACACAAACTACGTAGGCTTTGAGGAATATAGTATATATATGTATATATATATAGATATATAGATATTTTTTTTACTAAAACACAAATAAAAAGTCTTTATCATTATGGCCTATGGGCTCAAATTTTTTTAATTGCGCCTTACTACACCTTGCGCCTTGCTACACGCCTTATTCGAATGACCTGAAACTTTATATGCATATTATAGATCACAGTAACAGGAACTGTATGAATTTTGGAGAATACAGTACTTATAGTTTTTTTTACAGAGACACAATGAAAAATTCTTCATCATTAAGGCTTACGTGCTCAAATTATTTAAAGTGCGATAGTGTCTAAATGCCTTATCCGATTGAGCTGAAAATTTATAGAAATGTTACAGGTCATCGTCGCCCAAATTATATAGATTTTGAAATTTAGCACTAACAGATTTTTACAAGGACACCACGAAAAATTCTTTGTGATCTATAGGTTCTAATTATTTGAAGTGCAATAGCACTAATTAAATAACATTGTAAGGAGAAAAACACCTCAACAACCAATAATATTTTTCTCTTTTGTTTATTTAACGACTTCTTTGACATCAAATTACACTGCTCCGCATAAAAATTGCCTCTGTCACCATTTCAGCATATTCTTATATAAAATGACCTCCTAAATCCGAATATAACGACCATTTTGCCCTATCACCCACCGTTTATTAGGAATGGAACCCTATTTTTATCCTTTTTCTGTGATTTTATGGCTATAAATTTGATTTTTAGGAGGGGGAGAATTATTTTATCCGTTAAATATCTTTTGAAGGGTTACAGAATTGGAAAATTCTAAAACAGGTACATTTTCGACAAGGAAAAATTTTTGGGGGGATTTGACACTGAAATTATGCATTACATATCTTATATTTTTTTAATCTGTTGTTAAGGTTATTTTTTAAACTTTATATATTTTTGTTTTTAGGTATTAAATTAATTATTTTTCATTCTTCAAATCAAATTCATAGTCATAAAATTATCGAACATGGAAAGAAATTGAGGGAGGGGGCGGTGTATCTAGAAAACTGTGGGTGACTGGGCAAAATGCCAGTCATATTCGGATTCAGGAGGTCATTTTACGTAAGAGTCAGCAAAAATGGTATCAGATCTCTTATTTTTTTTTTTTTTCAGAGCAGTGTTACTTAAACAGCCGTTAATTACTCAATGTTCGGAAAATCGAGTGGAGTTACTCCAGATTTTTTAATTGTTATGGTAATAACAATTAATATAGTTAAAGTAATAAGTTTTCTAAAGAAGATAGTTTATCGAAATTTGAATTTTTCGGACAATGACATAACGTTTTATTATTTGAGGATACATGAGTTTAACGGTCGAAAACTTATAAATATTTTCGTCGATGACTTTTTAATTTTCCGGTCGATTACGCAAGAAATTTTGGATCGGTGACATAATAATTTTTTGATCGATGACGTACGAATAATAACCATGAATAATAACTATTCCGAAAGATCACGATATTATAAAGTTCAATCTAACTTTACTTAAAAATAAACATTTATTTTAACGGCACTTAAAGAAGAAGAGTCGTGAAAATCCTTCAACTTTACATTTTAAAATTAAAATGACAGCTAATAGCATTTCTTCAAATGGGAATATTTTAATGGATTGTAAAAAACACTTTAGTTTTAGTTAGCAAATTATTGTTTTAAGTGTAGGTATTTTTGAAAATGAATTTAAATTTTTTTAGGAAATCTTATTTGTGATAAATTGATTTCACCCCAAATATATGTTGTTTCATATATTTTAATACCACTAAATATGTAGATCATAAATTAAAATATATATATAAATCTTAAATGATGACAGTAAAATATTTATATTTCATCAACATTTTTTAAATTCCTACCAAGTGTCTTATCTAACACAAAACTAAAAACATTAAAATTTCATGTTATATTCTTGTACAACATTATTCTACGCTCCTGTTGAAATGTTTAACAAGAATTGCAAACGATCACTTTTTTCAAATTGAAAACTTATCTCTCAAAGAAATGTTTTCAAACATTGGGTATTTAAAGAACTGGGTCTTCCTCATGTTTTTTTTTTTTTTTTTTTTTGTAAAGATTGGTTTAAGACAACAATTAGGGGATCGGTAACAAATTGAGCAAAATTAATAATGTTTGTGATCACCCTGTATCGTCAATTAAATGAAATAAACTGTAACTTTAGCATACGTTAATACAAACTCAGTTCAATTTGTGGATGAATTTGTGTGACGATAGCATGTTAAATAAGGGAGATATAAGCATTTATTTTAAAACTCCAAAAAAAATTCAACATATTTTTTATTTATAATATACAGAGTTTTTAACGAAAATTATTCCCACTTTCAGATAAGTTGGGAAAACACTTTTAAAATAATATACTACAATCGTAATACAAATATCTTAAATATCTCATGAAATATGAAAATTTTTATGAAATACGTGTTTACTGCGCATGTACGAAAGATAAAACATTTTTTATTGCATAGAGTGAAAGCTAGATGTATTGGGCAATTTTTATCAAAAGGGCATTTGAATAGAATAAAAATTAAGAGAATTGTACAAAACAGAACGAGCTAGTTTTTAAATATTTTCCAAGAGTTAAAATTTCTTAAGGGGTTTTCCACTGCCGCGTAATTAATTTGAAGATCCAATTATTTCAATCACTTTGCAAAGGTTGTTTTTCGGGAAAAACCCCTTATGATCTCACAAATCATAGTAAATAAACAAAAATATGTTAGAGTTACAAGCTTATAAGGGATTTTTCACAAAAAAGTGCATTTTGAGTGTGGTTGAAATAATTGGATCTAAAAATTAAGTACACGGCATGTGAAAAAACCCTTAAGAAATTTCAACTCTTGGAAAATATTTAAAATCTAGCTCGTTCTTTTTTGTACTATTCTCTTATTTTTTATTCTATTCAAATACACTTTTGATAAAAGTTGCCCAATACATCTAGCTTTCAACCTATGCAATAAAAAATGTTTTATCTTTCGTACATGCGCAGTAAACATGTTTTTCATAAAAAAGGTTCATATTTCATGAGATATTTAATATATTTGTATTCCGATTGCAGTATATTATTTTAAAAGTGTTTTTCAAACTTATCTGAAAGTGGGAATTATTTTCGTTAATAACTCTGTAGATTATATATAAAAAACATGTTGATTTTTTGGGGCACTTTTAAAATAAATGCTTATATCTCCCTTATTTAACATGCTATCATCACACAAATTCATCCACAAATTGAACAGGGTTTATATTAACATATCCTAAAATTACAGTTCATTTCGTTTATTTAAAGATACAGGATGATCACAAACATTATTAATTTTGCTCAATGTGTTATTGGCGCCCTAATTGTTGTCTTAAACCAATCTTCACTGAAAAGCATGAGGAATACCCAGTTCTTTAAATACCCAATTCTTAAAAACATTTCATTGAGAGATAAGTTTTTAATTTGAAAAAAAAAAATGTGATCGTTTGTAAATCTTGCTAAACTTTTGAACAGGAGTGTAATAATACGAAAGATAAAAACTGATTAAGCTGGATTATAAATACCTATTTTTGTAAATATATATTCATAAAACGTGCTCAGGAACAGCTTTGGGGAAACTATATATACAATGTAACTGAACTTCCCCATTTTTTTTTTTTTTTTTTTTTTGGGGTGCTAGGTAGAACCAATGCTTGTTAGTACAGTATCTGCAACACGTTAGTTTGAACCAAACGTTGGTACTAAACAAGCTTCAACCATAAGATGGGTAAACAGTCTACTATTATTTGTTGCTTCTTGTTCATAAAAAGCACCAAAAATCATCGTAAAAGTCTTCACGGTCTTATGGTTACAGATACTAGCACCGAGTTTTTATTCCACCAAGCAGTAAATCATGGCAAAAGTTTCACTATCTTATGATGGCAACTACCGCATTAATAACTTTGATCCAACAAAACACCAAATCATAGTAAAAGTCGTCATCAACCATTTTATGGTTGCAACTGTTAGTACCAAATTCAGTTCAATCAAATCCCATATCATGGTAAAAGGTTTCACCATCTTACGGTCATAATTACTGTACTACCAAATCTGGTTCAAATAAGCAGCAAATCGTAGTAAAAACTATCGCCATTTTATGATTGTAACTACTATCAGGGCCCGACTAACAAATTTTTGTGCCCAGGGCACTGTAAATTTTTCGTGACCCCCATAAAAGAACAAGAGTTCTCCTTCATCCCCCCCCCCTCAAAAAAAAAAAAAAAAAAAAAAAAAAAAAAAAAAACAGTTACTAATATACCACAATTTTTAGCAGGCGAAAAAGCAGATCGAGAAAAAATTGTTTGATCAAAAATTTAATCTGGTTTTGTTTTAGGCCAGGTTCTAAAGACAAATAAAAGTCAGTTTAACGATAATTTTTATTTAAAAATTTTATTAAGGTAAGTGAAACACAGTTGAGTTAAAAAAAAAAGAAAAAGGAAGATTTAGATCATATATTTTAACCATTAGTAAAATTTAGTGCCCCTCAGAAATTTCGTGCTCAGGGCACAAGCCCCGGGGACCCGTGCGATAGTCAGGCCCTGACTACTATACTACCAAATTTCGTTCAAACAAGCACTAAATCATGGTAAAAGATTTCACCATCTTACGGTTGTAACTACTGTAGTAGTAAATTTCGTTTAACTAAACACCAATTCACGATAAAAAGATTCACAATATTACGGTTACAGCTATTGTAATACTAAATTTGGTTCAACCAAGAATTAAATCGTGGTAAAAGGTTTCACTATCTTATGACTACATTTTCTGTACACTGTTAAAAATATGTCCTATTTGCTGCCAGAAATTCTCTGTAGTTTGAGAAAATACGTTCTCTGACAACGTAATTTATCGTAAATTACGCGTATTTTCTCAAATTACACACAATTTCTGGCAGCAAATAGGACATATTTTTTACAGTATACACTGTAAAATATACGTCCTATTTGCTGCCAGAAATTTTCTGTAATTTGAGAAAATACGCTCTGAAAACGTAATTTTTTCGTACATTACGCGTATTTTCTCATATTACAGAGAATTTATCGCCGCAAATAGAACATATTTCGTACAGTGTACACTGTTAAAAAAATGCAGAAATAATACAGAAATTCTCTGTAATTTCAGAAAAAAAGGCGTAAATTACGGAAAAATTACGTAGACAAAACGTATTTTACGACTTTTTTTCTGAAATTACAGAGAATTTCTGTATTTTTTCTGCATTTTTTTAACAGTGTAGTATCAAATTTTGTTTAACTACCATCAAATCATGGTAAAAGCTTTTACCATCTTACGGTTGTATCTACAGTAATATCAAATATGGTTAAACGGAACACCAAATCATGGTAAAAGATTTCACTATCTTACGGTTGCAACTACTGTAGTACCAAGTTTTAGTTCAAACAAATACAAATTTTTTAACAGTGGGTCTAGCTGCATCTAAAATGGGTGAGGAAGTTGGTACGAGGTTTGGTATATTAACCATGCCCGGGATTCGCTCAAGAAGTTTTTAAAAATCGTTTTCGTTTAAAAATGTTCTCTTTTTGGCACTATGTACAAATAGTAATCGGAAAATAATAATATTAATAACAATAAAAGACCAACACGGAATGTAAGAACAATTTGAACATTTAATGAATAGATTTTGATTCCGTGTGAACAATTCCTTTTCTTTTATTTTTTTTTTTCTGTGTGTGTGTATGCAAAACTCCACTTACACTTAGTGGACATTTTAACTAAAGATATTATTAATTCTTTGAGCGAATTTCGTGTATAGATCTGACAACATCCTAATTAATAATTCGGAGAATTCTTAATACCCGCCTTTTTTTTTTTTTTTTTTTTTTTTTTTTTTTTTTTTCCCCACACACCAGTCTTTTTTTTTTTTTTTTTTTTTTTTAGAATACTTTTCTTCTGATTTCATCGTAAATACATTTAAAGAGAATTGCTATAAAAATTAAATGGTGTGAAAAAAGGTACTAACAATAATCCAGATTAGGTTGGAATCTATGCGGGTATAATCCAAGTACCAAATTTAATGCGAATCCGCCCACTTATTTTGCTGCAAAATGTAATGTATAGAAATGCCAACATTTTAATTTATTCTGGAGCATTGACAGTAAACGCCATTTATTTACACCAATTTTCTTAAAGTTTATTTATTTTTTTTTTTTCTTATTTAGCCGTAACTACATATTAGAGAAAATTAAACTAAAATTAAAGTGGACTGGGAAAATTTCGTGTACTAAGAGTGCTCCGGGATAAATTAAAATATTGGCATGCCTGCAGTAAATAGGGAACGTCTTGTTATAACTACTTTGTATCTTCTATTTATTTTATTTTATTTTATTTTGTAGCACAAATAATTAAAACAAATAACTTATACACAAATGAAATATACAGATATAACCTTGGAAAATGTATAGGCAGTAAATGCATTGATACAAACTCAAAATTTAAAATTTCATTCTTTTACTTTTCTCTATTTATTCCATTTAATAAATGTTTTGTTTGAATATGTTTTATTATGTATTTTCTTCTTTTAGCACAATATTGCCATTTTTCTTTCAACGAAACTTCATTCAAAAGCTATTTTTTGAACATGTTAAGTGCAATAAAATGCTTCTACTGAACAGTTTATGAGAAAATATTTAGGAATATTTTAAAGTTTGCATTCATTTAAAGCTCACTCTACAGTCTAGATACACTGGGCATTGGAATATTTTACCCAAATCTTGCAAGCAAAAAATAAAGCAACAAGAGTATCAAGACTAAATTCTACTTTCAAACTAAGAGAGAGATATTTGTAAATATATTTTAGAATGTTATCTTAATCCCAACTATGCCTATACCCTGCTACAAAAAGATAGGTACAAAGGGGTTTTTTCTCTGATTTTTCATAAAATAAGATTATATAAATTGTGCTTATCGTTTATTATTAACATAAAATAACACTATTCCCGGACTAATTTTTTTTTAAAACTAATTTAGAAAAGTTTTAAGACTAAAATTTTCTAATTTAAGAATACACTCCGCGACAAAAAGATAGGAATCATATTCAAAATATTCATACTCAAATAATCATGTTAAAAAAAAAAAAAAAAAAACCTTTGATCCTATCTTTTTGTCGCGGTGTGTAGTCTTAAATTAGAAAAATTTTAGTCTTAAAATTTTTCTAAATTAGTCTTAAAAAAAATTAGTCCAGGAATAGTTTTATTTTATGATAATAATAAATGATAAGCACAATTTAGATAACGTTATTTTATGAAAAATCAAAGAAAAAGCCCTTTGTACCTATCATTTTGTCGCGGGGTGTACACTACGTTTATCAGATTTATGAATTTTCTTTATGTATCTTAGTAATTACTATATCACCCCCCCCCCCCCACACACACACCTGCGAGAATTAGTAAAAGTGGTCTAAGTTAAATGTTAAACTTTTCCTTTTATTATTATTAACACTTTCCAACAAGGTTGAAAAGTGCTAATGACTTCGGTTTGTCTGTCTGTCTGTCCGTCCGTGCTCTAACCCCGTAAATATTTATGGAATTTCATGAAACTAATATATATTATTCAAGCTCACTATCGTATGTTCCCTATTGAAAATGAAGTTTATACCTCTACTGGTTTGTGTACAGGGACACCCGCAAGCATTTCAAAGCATTAAGAGTTATTTCTATAAACCAAATTTTAATAATTTTACTTTGCACAAAGCTTAATGTAGTTGAAATATATTATTCGTATGCACAAAAGAACGCTTTCTATATAATATAGTATGATTAGCATTAGATTTACAGGGCTACACAAAAATATTCAGTTACATTAAGAACTATTAATAAAAATTTACTGGAATTGCACATTCGTTTACATTAAGCGTTTTAACACTTTCTTATAATTTTAGTGGGAATAGGATTTCAATTTGTGTATCTGTCAGTCCGATTGTCTACCTTTCTATCTGTTTGTCTCCGGCTCCTAGCGTCAATAAATATTTTGAGAATTTTTAAAAAGTGATACAATCAAGTTCACTATGGAATGATCCCTATTTAAAATGACATTAATAGTTCCTGTACAACTAGTTTGTGTACAGGGTCAACAACAACCAAAAAAAAAAAAAAAAAAAAAAAAAAGTCAATGCATTACGTTTTAGGAAAGACATTTTTAAAAGTTATATTTAAATAACTTTCTTCCGTAAAAATCATAAAAACATTGACATGTATTGTAAATATTTAAAAATAATGTTTTGTATAAAATGTGATATGATTAACTTTCAGATTTACAGGTCTACACTAAAATATTCAGATAGATTAAAAGCTGTAATTATAATCTGATGGCTGCATTTTCTTTTACGTTAAGCCTTTTTAACACTTTCCAAAATGCCTAAGAATGATTTTAACATCAATTAGACTATCTGTATATTTTTCAGTCCTTCTGCCTGTTGTGTGATAACGTAGGCAAAGTATATTAAATGTTATACAAGAATACAAGAATTACGTACAGTTGGAAAGTGTTATTAACCAATGCGTACTGCATGATTTTTCTTTCTTGTTATTATTATTATTAAAACAATATCATGGAAAAAGATAATTTTCAATTGAAAAAATATATATATATATATATGAACATTGCATCATCGGAAACGTTTTGACCTTTAAAAATGATACTAAATTTTCTGAACAATTTTATATGAATAAAACTGAGAAAAAAAAATGGAGGTTATCATGAAAAACGGCAGTTTTTTGAGTGACGCAAGCGGAGGGACAAACGGGACGCTGCGAACTCATATATACGGCTAGTTTGACATCAAAGAGATTTGTAAAAGCCGACACTTAATATCTCAGCAAATATGCCATATTTTGTTCTGATCTTTTCAAAATAGTCTTTTATCTTCGGTCTTAAGCTATCCTCAAAATTTTACATTTCTACATGCAGTATGTTTTGAGATCTGAATCTCAATTTAAAGCCAAAAAGGGAAAAAGGTTGGTGTAATGAACTGAAATTCTGAAACATATCTCTAAAACGGCTCGAAGGATTTTCATATAATTAATATATGTTGTTAATAGGATCTTTCTGAATTTAGTAACGTTTTCGTTTTTTTCAGGAAAACTCTTGTTTTTTATATAAATCGCTTTAAATATGGAACTACATTACTCCGCGAATTACATGTGTTTCTTCGGGTGAAAACGGTGTTATGCGGTTCTTACTTGTGAGGTATGTGGGTTGGTTTGTAGACCGACTTGAATGTAGCCAATGAATTATTTAGAATTTTTTTTTTAACGCAAAAGTACTTTATTACATGTTTAAAATATTTATTGTATATATACTAAGTCAAATTCACTTAAATATATTTTCTCTTCTGTTATGAAAAAAATATTTTTGATTTCAAAATTTCATATTTAGTCAAAAAAATATTTAGATAATATTTTAAATAAGGAAGTATTTTGTAATTTTAGATATTCCATTTTATCATAATAATGATAAATTCACAATTTTTTAAAGTGAAAAAATTTTTAATCATTCCAGAATATCGATTTTATAATAACTCAATGATTTGAGATTCCTATTCATGTATTCTTACGCGCCGGGAATGGAAAAAAAACAGCAAATAGAGTTTTGGCGCCATCTATCGTTTTTATTTAAAATATACTCTTTCGTGAATACATATATATATATATATATATATATATATATATATTTTCTTTTTAAAAATTAAAAATATCTTTTGAAGATACAGTTAGAGTTTATTCATTTATTTATTTTTCAGACTTTAAAATGATACATATTTTAAATATTAACATAATAAAACTATTTTTATTATTATTCAAAGCAATAGACTAGCGAATGAAACAGTGCTTACACTGTAAATTAGAAAAAACAGTGTTTTAATAAACAGTGTTTAAACAGTGTTTTAATAAAATTCATTTTTCATGAATTTTATTAAAATTCATGAAAAATGTGTCAAATAGCAATTATTAAAAAACACGTTAAAATAAATAAATAACATCTTTACTTTGAAACCCATAATAATTTATTTTAAAAAAATTATTCTTCCTTTTCTTTTCTTTTTTTAATTAATTAATTTGTGCATGAAAATTCTATTTCATAAATATATTTACAATTACAATAAAGAAAAAAACCTCCTTTAATTTTAAATAACTATTTCCACCTGTTTCTAAACAAGTTTAAAAAAAAAAAAAAAAGTTAAATGTGTATGTATATGATTTTAATGTAAACTACTAGATGGCGCCACTACATTTAATTTATTTTTCTTAAAAAAATAAAATAAAAAAAGAAAGAAAGAAAGAAAAAACTTTTAATTGCTTCGAAAACATGTAGAAATAATTATTTAAAATTAAAGGAGGGTTTTTTGTTTATTGTAGTTGTAAATATATTTGTGAAATAGTATTTTTACGCAGAAATTTCATTTTTTTTTTAAGCTTAACTTATATTTTCCATAAAATTTTTCTCCAAGTGACTTTATCTTATTTTTAAAATTATAGAAATGTAAAGCTTAATTTATATTTTGTCTATTTTTTCCCCCAAACGTTTTAGATGAAAATATATACGAAGTAATTTTTACCTGCACTTTTGATGAAAATTTAATTTGTGAATATTGGAGCAGTATACTTAGCCTCAAAAGGGGAAAGAAAATATATAAAATTCCATTTTTAACATTTACTTGATTTTTTTTTTTAATTGTTTAATTTGTAATTCTCTAAAGAGAAACTTGCAAAATGTAAATTACGTAATTCTAAGTTAAATTTGAAAAATTTCACTTATTTTTCTTTCTTTCTTTTCTTTTCTTTTTTCTTTTTTTTTTTTTTTTAGAGTTTGAGAATCCCAGTCAATAAATTTTTCTAGTGCGAAGCTTCTCCATTTTGTTTCCAAGTGGCAGGCTACTTGGAAATTTGTCGATATCATAACGTTTGAAATACTGAATTAAGTCACACTAAATTTATAGTGTAGATTTATCTCAGAAATGTATTTGATATGTTCATTTGCCAACTTAATCCCCCCCTCTTGTTTCCCTGTGCCAGCACACTGAAAATTTCAAATTTACATTAGAAAGGTTTTATGAACAGATTTGCTTAAAACTCCATGTACACATAGCCTTCATTTATAAATCCACTAAGTCCATTAATAAATTGTAGCTGCCATTTTGAAAAAAAAAATTGTGGCAACTTCATAAGAGAAGATAAATTAGTTTACCCATCCTAGGAGCCAGAAGGACTTGTTTTAATTTTTTGATCAATAACCACTAAAAAGTAATGATATCAGTACAAAAAACCCTTAACGGCTTAAAAGTTTGTGACGCCGCTACTTTATGGCTATAAGAATTTGAAATATGAGTCTTAAAAATAATGATATCAGATTTTAAGTGACGCTTTGCAATTAGTTAAAATATACATAGATTTTCTTATTTGATCATTCACTTTTATCTTTTATTTATATTTATAATGCTAACGTAATATTTTTAACTTCAAGATCAGACAGATATATAAAATACACTCACTGATGCTTTTTCATTCGCATTTCAAATTCAAAATAATAGTTTTAAAAGGAATGATATAAAAATTCCAGTGGCGCTTCGGTGTTATTTTAAAAGATTTGTTTTTAGATTCCATTAAAATTACTTTTGTTTTGTCTAATAAAGTATATTTACACATTTAAACAGTGCTTTTAATTTTCAAATATACTGTCAAATAATTATACTTTCACTGAGTTAGCATTATAAAGTAAAATTATTTATTTCAATAAATTGATTTATCTTTTGCGTCACGCTATCCAAAACTGCAAGTAAAATTTGTGTAAATGTTTTCTTTACGTAACACTACCTCTTTGAGCAAATTTTTAATTAGTTGGACACTATGATACTATGTTTTGGATAGCGTGACGCAAAAGATAAATCAATTTATTGAAATAAATAATTTTACTTTATAATGCTAACTCAGTGAAAGTATAATTATTTGACAGTATATTTGAAAATTAAAAGCACTGTTTAAATGTGTAAATATACTTTATTAGACAAAACAAAAGTAATTTTAATGGAATCTAAAAACAAATCTTTTAAAATAACACCGAAGCGCCACTGGAATTTTTATATCATTCCTTTTAAAACTATTATTTTGAATTTGAAATGCGAATGAAAAAGCATCAGTGAGTGTATTTTATATATCTGTCTGATCTTGAAGTTAAAAATATTACGTTAGCATTATAAATATAAATAAAAGATAAAAGTGAATGATCAAATAAGAAAATCTATGTATATTTTAACTAATTGCAAAGCGTCACTTAAAATCTGATATCATTATTTTTAAGACTCATATTTCAAATTCTTATAGCCATAAAGTAGCGGCGTCACAAACTTTTAAGCCGTTAAGGGTTTTTTGTACTGATAATGTATACATTTAATGTTAAATTTTGTATCAGAAACGTTTTGACCTTTAAAATAAAAACTAAACTTTCAAAGCATTTTTAAGGAAGTAGAACTGAAAAGGTCACAAACGTAGCAGCAGTTTGAAATTTAATATTCCAATAAGACTGGCCGTAAAGTAAGAGAGTTATTTTCAAATAATTTTCTATAATGTTATTTATATCTCCACTATGCCTGAACAATATTTATGATAATTATGGATTATTTCTGTATATCGACTATTAGTACCAATATTTTCTACCCGTAGGAAGAACAGGCTTTGCTCGTAACATTCTCCTCTGATCAAAATTAAAAAATAACAACAACAACAATAAAAATTATACGATGTTTATACGATTCAATAAAACTTTACAAAAGTAGTTGTGTAGAATGTCATGAACAATGGCAACTTTGCATTAATAAAAGTTTCAATGAAATCGATGACAGAATGGTGACGGGATATTAAGCTCTAGATAAATAAACACAGAAATAATAAACAATGTCTTGAACGCCAAAAGAAATAATAAACTAGCAGAAAGCTGTTCCGGTAACATTTAGCGTACCGCCATCAGTGCATAAAAGAAACGAAACGAAAATCCTGTATGTGAAAATGGAATCGGATTTTACGACTGTTTAATCAATCCAATAGAATAAGCAGAATGTGACAAATTAGCCAATATTACTGTTTCACTTTCCTGTCGGCAAATCTCCCCTCCCCCCACCCCACCCACCCAAATTCTACCTAATTTTGTTGGTTGACTAAACAGTCGTAAAATCTGATTCCTTTCTTATACACAGGAACACAATTATTTATTTTATTTATTTTTAACTATATAAATGTTATACGTATCATAGCTGCCAACAACCTAATTAATATTCTGTAGTACTGTCAGTACCCGCCCCCTTTTCAACACCATTTAATTTTTAGAGTAATTCTCTCCAAATATGATTACGATAAAATAAGAAGAAAAATATTTAAAAAAAGACTGGTGTAAAGAAAAGGCGGGTACTAACAATACTATGGAATATCAATTAGGATGTTGGCAGCTGTGTATATATGCCTAAATTGTTTGTATCGAGACGGCAATTTTTTTTTAATTAAGTAGACTGTACTCACGGTAATATTTTATATAATTTTATAATGTATTGAGTACTTTTATATTTTCATGTGTTTTTAAGTAAACTTTTTTAAAGCATTAATAACACAAGCCTACAAAAATGAAGTTGACAAAATTTGATTTGATGATTTCAGCTGATCTTTATGTTTTTTGATATGCTGAAACCGAAAATGCAGCCCATTTTTCTCTATCACGTACAGAGTTTTGTCAATACAGGGTGTTTACCGACACTATTTCTTGCATATACCACCATAGCAATTGGTTGGTTGGTTGATATGGTTTTAAGTCGCACTAGCGCTACACAATTACAACAATAGGTACCTATGATTAATTAATCATGGAAACATACTATAAAATTTACCATATTGGTGGAAAAGCAATGGAAGAAATTATATAGGCAGGCACCCTGTAATGACAAAAATCTATACGTGATAGAAAAAAACTGGCTTCATTTTCGGTTTTAGCACACCAAAAATCATAAAGATCAGCCAAAATTATAAAATCAAAATTTTACATGTCGACCTGTGTAACACATTTTATAGAGTTTGTTAAAAATATGCTTGGTTAGAAAGTGCAAAGTGTAAGTAAGGCGTTATAAATACAGGGTGGCGAGAAGCGCTCTGAAAATTTTCAACTTATCGTGTATTATATTCCAAATTTCTTTGATGTTAAATTAGCTGTATATATAGTGTCGCTGCTAAGCTTTGTTTGAGCTTTGCTGCGTCACTCAAAAAACTGTCGTTTTTTATGATAAGGAAACAGGAAAAAAAAAGTTAAAGTGTCTATATATACGACCGAGTATGTCATTTATTTACCACCGATTTTACAAGGTTATTTTTGAAAACTACATCAATCAGATGGCCTCGCCTCCGTTTACATCTATGCATTGCTGCAAACGTTTCTTGAGGTTGTGTCACACGCGCCTCCGTAGGTTCTTGTCAATGGCTGCAATTTCGGCACGAATGGTAGTGAAATGTAATGCAAGTACTACCAAGCAAGCCATTTGAGACTAGAGACCCTGTATTAGAAAGAGACTGGACATTGGCGTGCCGGCTTTTTCACGAAATCCTCCATTTTAGTGCCAGTTGCTCCATTGCTTACCATTACGCTGAGAAGAAATTTCGATTATTTTACGTCATAACAGGAGAAGAACTTATTTATTACATTTTTACTTTGTTAGAAGATAAATTACTTTAATATTGAAATATTTTTAAAAGATAAAAACGCATTATTATTTATTTTATATCATGTTTTAAATACTTTGAACTCTCTTATTGCATGCTGTTTCACTTATTTATTTCCTAACATACCAGATAATTACATTATTTATTTGCTAGCTATTATTTTTGAATTTCTGTTTTGCGACATATTTAATATGTAAGATCTGCATGTATTTTTCTAATATATTTAAAAATACATATTTAAAAACACTATATTAAAAAAATAGTTTTTGATTATTTGCTAGTGCACAAAATGTATCTGTTTTCTTAAAATAAAATAATAAAAATAAAGAAAATAAGGTGTACATTATTTACTAGCATATGAAATATAAATTTCTTTTAAATAATATCTGCCATAATAAATCTTATAAATAATATTTAAAAAAATAATTATTTTTATTTACATAATATTAAAAAATAATAATAATAATAACAAAAGGAATTAAATAAGCAATCGTAAATAGAATATTTTTAGCTTGTAAATATATTACATAAATATTTTTATAAAATAATAAAAAATAATTTCCTTTCTTCTGCCATAGTTTTACAATTATTCATGAATTATTTGACAAAAACTAAGATTACCATATTTTTGTTAAATTTTTTCTATTTTTTTTAAATATAAAATGTATGTCCTCAGAAAAATAGGGTAGAATTACTTTCACAATCAACGTATTTTGCTTAGTACAGAAATATATAACAAAAGATTCTTCTGTTTTCAGATCGGAGTTGAAAAAGTAACCATATTTTATCGAAGGTTTAATAATAATAATAATAATAAAAAAGTTTTTCTTCAAATTCTTTTTTTCTAAGACAAAAAAATTACATATTTATATTCTGTATTGCTCTCTGAACAAATTTAATACAATTTTCTTCCATTTATGTTGTATAATAGAGTATCAATCGCAAAGAAAAAAGCATTACTTTCTATGGGAATCGCTCCGATTTGGCACTAACGTAAGATGGCCGACTTTCCGTCAATGTCCAGTCTCTTCCTAATACAGGTTCTCTATTTGAGAGGAAGTTGCAGCAGTTGCAGTTGCAGTTGATAAGAACTTACGGAGGTGCGTGTACAAAAACTTCAAAAAACGTTTGCAGCAATGCATGGATATACGAAGGCCGTCTGATTGACGTAGTTTATAAAATATAACCTTTTAATTTATGATAAATAAATGACATACTTGATTGCGTTTATAGATACTAATTTTTTACCTGCTTCCTTATATAATGTATGACAGATTCAAAATGTCAGTTGGCTCCGCGCCGCTCATGTATAACACAGTACAGTCGGTAACAAAAGTATCCGAACACTAGCAAAATTTCCTATGTAAAAAAGTAGAGTTAATACTGTTTTGTTAAATAAATCCTTGTCGAATCATGTTCTTAGTCAGACTAAGAACACGATTCGACAAGGATTTATTTAACAAAACAGTATTAACTCTACTTTTTTTATATATGAATTTTTGCTAGTGTTTGGACACTTTTGTTACCGACTGTAGAATAAAACAAAAATTTTCCCCTCTTTAAAAAAAAAAAAAAAAAAAAAATCTATCAGCCTTACAATCAACTATGTTTTTTTCTCGTAAAAAAATTTTGGCATATAATTTTTGGGGTTAATTAATATCCTGTGTCTGTTTCCATTTTAAAGTTTTTTGTCTGCATTCATTTTCAATTTTTACATTATATAATTATTGTAGCTGTCATCCTTATTTTGAACAGAAAATTTACCTGCACAAATGTGATACCCCATGTAAATAATTCACAAATATAGTAATTCGTACTAATGCGTGAAACCAGAACTAAAAAAAACCCTATGTTATAGCATTAATAAGAGTCATTCCTGTGTGATCATAAAATATTAACAACATCACGTTCTGAAAATTCATCAACATTGCGTTGCCATGTTTTTAGCGGAATTAATAAATGAACAGTACAGCATTAAATAATTCTATGTAAAAAGATAACTCAATTGGAAGCAGAAAAATATATAATGATTACAAGTTTCCTAGTTGAGTATTTTTACTTTCTCTTACTCATATATATGGTAGACAAAGTATTATTTTTGAGTCAAATTTTCGAAACTGAGATTCTGTTATATTTACATGTTTTGAGGTACCTGAAGTCAAGAAGGCTGATTTTTGAGTATGTCTGATAACAGTATAACTTAAAAACAAATAATTGAAGGCAATTTAGGGGCGTCCATTAATTACGTGAGGTGTTCAGAGGAGGGGGGGGGGGGTCGTGCCGAATCTTACCCAATCTCACTTAGGGAAGAGGGGGGGGGGGGGGGGGCAAGTATCACGTAATTTTCTCCCGCAAAAAAAAGTGTAAAATTGCAAGAAAATTGAGTTAAATTCAAGTAAAACATGTTTCTTGACTTAGATATGGCAAAATCTTACACGATAATATTTATCGTGGCTATCCGAAGGTCGCGAAGCAGCACAGTAGCCTTTCAATTGTTTGAGGCGCCACCGGCCATCCACACGCAACCTATGCAATCTTAAAAACTAGTCTTAACTAGTCTTCAATAAAAATAATAAAGCAAACTGCGTTTTTTGGAATAAATCCAACGTATTTACAGTAAAAGTACGAATTTTTAAAAATCTCACCAGGGGGAGGGGGGGGGGGAATCAAAATATCGTCAAAACCGCCTCCCGTAATTAATGAACGCCCCCTTAGATGTTGCATTTTGAAATTCATATGAGGTTGCTACTTGAAAAGTTTGGTCAAGATTGATGTGTTTCAAGAAGAAATGCAGGTGAAAGCAAGCTGAATAATTTTGAAGAAACTTATTTCTCTGATTCTACGTAAATGTAGATACTATTCAAATTAGAACTCCTGAGTCTTAATTCAAATGAGGGGTTTGCAGAGTTCGGTAACCCCCCCCCCCCCTACCGCACGTAGTTATTTAGCAAATACAACTCTTTCTAAACCTAGTTTGAATTTTTTTTTAAGTACGTCGTTCACAGTACTTGTTATCTTTTTCTTTAATCTGCAATTTCTCTTTACAGTATTGAAAAGCAGAGTAAGAGAAAGTCGTGTGAGTTCTACACCAGATTATTTCTTTTTAATCCACAAATGTGTTAAAATTGGTAGAATAATTTTAATTTTTTTAATTTTAATTTTGAATTTAAATTTTGAATTTAAAATTTTTAATGCATACAATAACAGAGCTGCTAACTTTTCATTTTATTAATTCCGTAGTATTGTTAGACCCCGCTTTTTTTTTCCCACACCATTTTTTTTTTTTTTTTAATACAATATATAACTATTGTTAAAGAAAAAGAAAATTACTTTTTCAAAAAAAGTGGTATGAATAAAAAGGTGAATACTATCAAAGCTACAAATAAAAATGTTGAATGCTCTGCAATATTTGAAAAAAAAAAAAAATTTCGTTTGTTGATATAATACATTCTTCTTTCTTTAAGAATAGTTTGAGAAATATTTTAAACATTTTTTCAAAAAAGTTTAAAAGTGTTTATGACTTTTTTCCTTTCTCTGTCTGTCCGAATATTTATTTCCACACTGGAAAAAAAAAATATATATATATATCGACTGACATCTAGAAAACAACTGTAATTTCAGTAAAAACAATTCCATGTCATTCTTATAAATTCTAGTTCCCTTTGCTAGCAAGTTCTAGAAACCCCTGTTAGAATTCATTCTAAAGGTTTACCTATATTATCGTGCTCAAACTCATTTAAAAATCTCCGCAAATAAATGCGAACACAAGAAGCGAGTTTTAGTAACTATAGTTAGAGTTTATGACCCAATTCTTCGAAGCCAAGGGAATTTTTCTCGCAACACAAAGGGTTCATACTATTCATAATATTGTTTCACCATCTAGAAAAAGTATAGACTAGAAATTCTGGATCATTTCGTCTACTCAGTTTATTTGTTTACCTTATACGCATACCACGGAAATCTATATTTCTCGTTTAGGAATTCAGAAAATGTCTATTTATTCGTTCTAAATAAAGGCGGTATATTTTTTTCTTCTCAATGCATAAGTATTTTTAGATTTGAATAAAACCGCTATATATGTCATTCAGTATTATCAGATTTACTGTAGATTGCTCTCTATTATAAATCATACTTCTAGCACAACTATTTTGCGTACGAGAACTCCCAAAATAATTTGAATACATTACGGTCTATGAAATATATATTTTATAAGCACTTTCGGACACTTTTGTTGCCGACTGTACGTATGTGTGTATGTAAGACTATATGATAAGAGCTGGCGCAGTGTCCACCATTTTCTAGCCCGTCTGGAAAAGTGTTGGCGGTAGAAAAAGCTAGGTTACCTGATTAGCGTTGTTATCGCCTTTAAACTTCTATACAGATCAAGTGAGCTAGAACTTCTTATCACGAAACAAACAAGTTGGCAATTTTAAGAACATCGCCAACATTCTCAAAACTGCAACCCTTCACGTTAAAAGAAATGTAATATTAAAGTTAATTTTAAAAGAATTTAAAGTAATAACTTAAAAAAACAGTACATTCATATTAAATTTGTCAAACGACTTTGAAAATAAAATGAAATAATTTGAAAACTAGGGAAATCTTACGCTACAAAGTTGTGCTCCTGCTCCGGGTATCCACGAGTTACGTCTCCAATTTATAATCCACTTTTTCTTTCTTCCTGGATTAGAAGAAAATATAAACAGGCGGTGCCCTTTTCTGGAGTTATTCGTGAAATTTATTGCCGAAAAACCACCAATAATAAATCGTCAGCCGGTCTTGGGGGCTAGAAAATGGCGGATGCGTCAGCCTACTGTGCATGTGTGTAAGTTAATACGATAGCGTGTAAACGTTTTGTTCGAATGAGATGAAAGTTGATACGTATGTTATAGGTCACCATAGCACAATCCCCATTGATTTTGGCGAATCTAGTACTTATAGTTTTTTTTTTTTTTTGTTTTGCAACGACACAAAGAAAAATTCTTACCATTATGATCTATGGGCTCAAATTATTTAATGTGCGATAGCGTCTAAATGCCTTATTCGATTGGGCTGATAATCTATACACATGATATAGGTCACTGTCACGCAAACTACGTAGGCTTTTATGGATATAGTATTTATAGTTTTTTTTTTTTTTTTTTTTTTTTTTTTTTTTAACCAGAACACAAAGAAAAATTCTTTATCATTATGGCCTATGGGCTCAAACTATTTAAATTGCGGTAGTGTCTAAACACCTTCTTCGAATAACCTGAAAATGTATATGCATATTATAAATCACAGTAACAGGAACTGTATGAAATTTGGAGAATATAGCACTTATAATTTTTTCTACAGAGACACAACGAAAAATTCTTCATCATTAAGGCTTACGGGCTCAACTTATTTAAAGTGCGATTGTGTCGAAATGCCTTATCCGATTGAGCTGAAAATTTATATATATGTTACAGGTCATCGTCGCAAGAAATATAGAGATTTTGGTAAATTTAGCACTTACAGATTTTTACAAGGTCACAACGAAAAATTATTTGTGATCTATAGGTTCTAATTATTTGAAGTGCAATAGCGTTAATTAAATAACATTATAACTAGAAAAATACTTCAACAACCAATAATAATTTGCTCTTTTGTTTATTTAACGACTTCTCTGACATTAAATTACATTACTCGGCATTAAAATTGCCTCTGGCACCATTTCAGCATATTCTTATGAAAAATGACCTCCTGAATCCGAATATAACGCCCATTTTGCCCTATCACCAACCGTTTATTAGGAATGGACCCCTATTTTTATCCTTTTTCTGTGATTTTTATGGCTATAAATTTGATTTTTAGGAAGGGAGGGGGGATTATTTTAACCGCTAAATATCTTTTGAGGGGTTAAAGACTTGGAAAATTCTAAAACAGGTACATTTGCGACAAAGGAAAATTTTTGGGGGGATTTGACACTGAAATTATGCATTACATATCTTATATTTTTTTAATCTGTTATTAATGTTATTTTTTAAACTTTATCTATTTTTGTTTTTAGGTATTAAATTAATTATTTTTCATTCTTCAAATCAAATTCATAATCATAAAATTATCGAACAGGGAAAGAAATTGAGGGGGGGGCGGTATATCTAGAAAACGGTGGGTGACTGGGCAAAATGGCAGTCATATTCGGATTCAGGAGGTCATTTTACGTAAGAATCAGCAAAAATGGTATCAGATCGCGATTTTTTTTTTTTTTGCAGAACACTGTTAATTATCTAACCGTTAATTACTCAATGTTCGGAAAATCGAGTGGAGTTACTCCAAATTTTTTAATTGTTATAGTAATAACAATTAAAATAGTTAAAGTAATAAGTTTTCTAGAGAAGATAGTTTATCGACATTTGAATTTTTCGGACAATGACATAACGTTTTATCGTTTGAGCATACATGAGTTTAACGGTCGAAAACTTATAAATATTTTAGTCGACGACTTTTAAATTTTCCGGTCGATTACGCAAGAAATTTTTGATCGGTGACATAATAGTTTTTTGATCGATGACGTACGAATAATAACCATGAGTAGTAACTATTCCGAAAGATCACGATATTATAAAGTTCAATGCAACTTTTCGTAAAGATAAATATTTTTTTAACGGCATTTAATGAAGAGTCGTGAAAATCCTTCAGCTTTACATTTTAAAATTAAAATGACAGCTAATAGCATTTCTTCAAATGGGAATATTTTAATGGATTGTAAAAAACACTTTAGTTTTAGTTAGCAAATTATTGTTTTAAATGTAGTTTATTTTTGAAACTGAATTTAAAATTTTTCAGGAAATCTTATTTGCGATAAATTGATTTCACCCCAAATATATGTTGTTTCATATATTTTAATACAACTAAATATGTAGATCATAAATTAAAATCTGTATATATATATAAATTACGTGTCACGATGTTTGTCCGGGGTAAACTCCTAAACTAAGGAACCGATTTTAATGAAATTTTGCACACTGTGTGCAGTTTGGCCCAACTTGAGAGATAGGATAGTTTTTATCTCAATTTATTGTCACAATATTGTTTTATTGCAATTATTTGTTAATTATAGACCTTTATTAAAGTTGCTCCAAAATATCTGTGAGTTCCATTAATTTAATTGTTGCCAAAAAAAAAAAAAAATGTCCAGGTGGTTTAAATATTACAGGTGTGTTTTAAAAAAAATCTAGTGGCACTTGCGTACAACATTTCTTTCGCTTTATTTGAGGGTCATTGCATGAAGGGGTTGTATCCATATGATGCAAACATTAAAACCTTTTTCTTCCTTTCTATTCTTTACTTCTTTTTCTTTTCTTTTTACTTTCTCTTACCCATAGGGTCGAGAAAGTATTGTTTTAGGGTCAAATTTTCGTACGTGCGTTTTTGTTGTATCTACATGTTCTGAGGTCCCCTGAATACGAAAATCATGTTTGCAGCGAATGGTCTGTATCTGTTTGTCTGTGTTATCAGCATATCTCAAGAACAAATAGTAGCAGAAATCCCAAACTCGGTATTCTAAATGTATATCATATAGGAATGTTACAGTAAAGGATCCTTCAGAGACTAGCTACTATGCAGCGCTTCAAAACTCATAAATTATCCATTGTCCGAAAGCGACCCTTGACATTTTGCACACATTTACAATGAAGGACATTACTTTTTATTGCTCTTTTACAAAAGAGACCCAATTTCGATCGCAGTAGGAGGTTTGTCAGCCGAGGGAAACTCTCTCTTGCCTCGCGTCAATTCGATTCCCCACATCAAAGGGATATCAAAAGAAACCGAACTTGAAGCCAGTCTCTGAAGGGTCCTTAAGATTTTCGTTGGACTTCACTAAACCGAATGAAACGAATATATGTTTTATGTAATAGAGATAGTCAACTGGGGAAAAAAAATTGTGTAAGTAGGAGTCCCGCCTCACCCCCTGGGGGAGGGGGGGGAAGTCCACCTTCGAGGGGAGTAAATTTTCATAATGGGTATCTTTTAAAAGAGTTCACCAATACCTTTGAAACGAATGGTTGAACCATCGATCTGCGATAAATTAAAATAAAGTTATCGATTTTTTTCATTTTTAAATACATTTTTTTTTTTTTGAGGGGGGGGGGGGAGGGGGAGAAAGAGAGGCATATAGGTGAACTACAAATAATTTCAGGAATTGGAATATGATTCAATTCGTTATTGATAAAGAAGAGAGATCTTTTTTTTTTAACTTTTTTTTCTTTATTGGAGACAGAAAAATTCATACTTGTTAAAAAGTAAAAAAGTATTTAAGAAATAAAAATATTTTTAAAAACCTTAATAGCATTTATAAGGACCTTTATTGATCTTGACTCAGTGAATAAATGATTGAATGTCATTTCAGAAAATAACTACGGCTATTATAGCTTGTAACTTTTATACGCCTTAAGATCATAACTTTGTCAGTCGTAAAATTCACGTATTTATATAAGAGTATTTATCTTCAAGTTTAATATATGGATACAACCCCTTTGTGTTACAAACGAAAAATACAGCGAAACAAATTTTGTACGGAAATGCCACTTGATTTTTCGAAAACAGATCTGTAACATTTGGAACACCTAGACTTGTACGCAAGTGTCACTAATTTCAGCTTGTACGCAAATGTCATGTACGCATCTGCCATATAACCAAATAAATACATTTAATCAAACGTGAACGTTAAAAAATTATAAAAAGTTAAATTATGCATCTCACGACGTCATAATCAATTGACGTCATAATCAATTTAAAGATTTTATACACATTGATAAAGTGCTAATGTAGTTCTATCATAGATATAGTAATATATATAGATCTCTCATCCCCATGTTATCGTACAAAGATTTTTGATGCCGAAAAAAAAAAAAAAAAAAAAAAAAAGCTTTGGAAACAGCCATTAAGTGGTATTATTGAAAAAAAAAAGAAAAGAAAAGAAAGAAAGAAATATGAATTTGAAACTGTATCTGGAGTCTTCCATTCCCCTTTAGCAAATAAATTATTCATAAATTTTATTTGCTAAAATATTAGTATGTATTCCCGTGTGTATTCACTCGGGGAAAGACGGCCATATTTTGGTAAAAACGTCGTCTTTTCCCAAATGAAAAGGAATAACTTTTTTCTCCCCAATGATCACTCTATTCTATATATGCTATACTATATCTATGAGTTCTATACGCAAGCGAAGTGTGACTCACTGACCGTCTGTGCAGCCAAGAAAAAGATTTCCTATGTTAATTGCCCACTGGATTTTTTGTAAGAAATTATTAAAAATCGAGGAAATTTATTTCCCGATTTTAATCCTTATATTTGGGTATAGATATGTATTAGTTATCGCGAGTGTTAGATTGAATTATTTTGCTGTCAAATTGACAAAATTTTAATTTTAAATTTCAAAACTCTGTCGCCCTTGGCTTTTATTATTATTATTATTATTATTATTTGGCGATCAAAAGCGTAACACGAAAATATACATGCCAGATGTATGCATTGTACGAAATGTAATATGTATTATTCATTGTACGTATGTATGACATGTAATATGTATTGTACGAAATATTGTTTCATATTATTCATTACTCTTTTAATATAAGTTGTTAAAATAACCATGTTTTTTGAAAGGAATTAAATATTTTCGCCAGATAATTTGGCGATATTCTTTTTTTTTCGCCAAGGATGACAGAAATGAAATCTATTTCGCTGCAAAATATTAGTATCTTACATCAGATATTTTATTTAGACATTTGAAAACAAATTTGACTTCAAACTATGATAGAATATTTATTATTTTCCTTTTAATTAGTATATTATTAGTATATTAAAATTTAAAAGCATGGTATATAAAAAGTTTTTTTTTTTTTTTTTTTTTTTTTTTTTAATCTTATAATTATTCTTATCTTAATCCTCAATGTTTCCCATCTTTATTAACTTGAATTTACTATTAAAATTTTAACATACTCAAAAACTTCTCATCACTTCGTTAAAATACACCAAACTTTCCCAAAATCTTTTTCTATTTAAAATGATACATGTATTTACTTTAAATGTCCAATACTTCATAAGATTTCCAATTTTAAAGTTTTAAAATATTTATCAAATTTACTTATTTTTCTGGTTTAGCCTTATTGTTTTCCTTTTTTATAACTACAGCTGTTGCCCTCTTTAAAATATTTAAAATGATGAGGTCATTTTATAGTAAAATTATCCATTATAGCATATATTATATTTCACTCCTCCATAAAAATTGATTTTAAAATCGTCTGTTTCTTTTATACTTTTATTTTAATAGAATTTAATTTATATATTAGTCATTTTAGCAATTTTATCCAAAGTAGCATTAGAAATAATATATATCACTTCTCCATTAAAATTTATAGGACCCTACAATAAAATTAATTTGTGCTTAATATCAACACTACGAAAATTTTTATCAATCGCTTCCAAATTTTGACCTAAGTGTCAAATCTCAACCCTGTGGGTTTTTACATCGGCTACAACGTTTTCGTCTTTGTTCGTAAATAATAATTTGACTGTACTAAATAGTTTACAGCCGTATAATTCAACGTATAACTTAGTCACAGCAACGCGTGGCTGGGTCTGCTAGTATATATATAAATCTTAAATGATGACAGTAAAATATTTATATTTCATCAACATTTTTTAAATTACTACCAACTGTCTTATCTAACACAAAACTAAAACCATTAAAATTTCCTGTTATATTCTCGTAGAACATTATTCTACAGTCTACACTATACTTCAAAAGTTTAGCAAGATTTGCAAACTTTTGATCACTCTTTTTCAAATTAAAAACTTATGTCTCAAAGAAATGGGTCTTCCTCATGTTTTTCGATGAAGATCGGTTTAAGACAACAATTAGAGGGTCGGTAACAAATTGAGCAAAATTAATAATGTTTGTGATCACCCTGTATCGTTAATTAAATGAAATAAACTGTAACTTTAGCATATGTTAATACAAACTCAGTTCAATTTGTGGATGAATTTGTGTGACGATAGCATGATAAATAAGGGAGATATAAGTATTTATTTTAAAACTCCAAAAAAAATCAACATGTTTTTTACTTATAATATACAGAGATTTTAACGAAAATTTTTCGCACTTTCAGATAAGTTGGAAAAACACTTTTAAAATAATGTACTACAATCGTAATACAAATATCTTAAATATCTTATGAAATATGAAAATTTTTATGAAAAACGTGTTTGCTGCGCATGTACGAAAGATAAAACATTTTTTATTGCATAGAGAGAAAGCTAGATGTATTGGGCAATTTTTATCAAAAGGGCATTTGAATAGAATGAAAATTAAGAGAATTGTTCAAAAAAGAACGAGCTAGATTTTAGATATTTTCCAAGAGTTCAAATTTCTTAGGGGGTGTTTCCCATGCCACGTAATTAATTTGAAAATCCAATTATTTCAACCACTTTCCAAAGGTTGTTTTTAGGGAAAAACACCTTATGATCTCACAAAATCATAGTTAATAAACAAAAATATGTTCTAGTTACAAACTAATAAGGGATTTTTCACAAAAAAGTACATTTGTAGTGTGGTTGAAATAATTGGAACTTAAAATTAAGTACGCGGCATGTAAAAAACCCCTTAAGAAATTTCAACTTTTGGAAAATATTTAAAATCTAGCTCGTTCTTTTTTGTACTATTCTCTTATTTTTTATTCTATTCAAATACACTTTTGATAAAAGTTGCCCAATACATCTGACTTTCAACCTATGCAACAAAAAATATTTTATCTTTCGTACATGCGCAGTAAATGCAATTTTCATAAAAAATGTTCATATTTCATAAGATATTTAATATATTTGTACTCCGATTGTAGTATATTATTTTAAAAGTGTTTTTAAAACTTATCTGAAAGTGGGAATTATTTTCGTTAAAAACTCTGTAGATTATATATAAAAAACATGTTGATTTTTTTGGGGAGTTCTAAAATAAATGCTTATATCTCCCTTATTTAACATGCTATCATCACACAAATTCATCCACAAATTGAACAGGGTTTATATTAACATATCCTAAAATTACAGTTCATTTCGTTTATTTAAAGATACAGGAAGATCACAAACATTATTAATTTTGCTCAATGTGTTATTGGCGCCCTAATTGTTGTCTTAAACCAATCTTCACTGAAAAGCATGAGGAATACCCAGTTCTTTAAATACCCAATTCTTAAAAACATTTCATTGAGAGATAAGTTTTTAATTTGAAAAAAAAAAAATGTGATCGTTTGTAAATCTTGCTAAACTTTTGAACAGGAGTGTAATAATACGAAAGATAAAAACCGATTAAGCTGGATTATAAATACCTATTTTTGTAAATATATATTCATAAAACGTGCATAGGAACAGCTTTGGGGAAACTATTTAATATACAATGTAACTGAACTTCCCCAATTTGCTTCAAAAATTTGTGTGCTAGGTAGATCCAATGCTTGTTAGTTCAGTATCTGTAACACGTTAGTTTGAACCAAACGTTGGTACTAAACAAGCTTCATCCATAAGATGGGTAAACAGTCTACCATTATTTGTTGCTTCTTGTTCATAAAAAGCACCAAAAATCATCGTAAAAGATTTCACGGTCTTACGTTTACAGCTAATGTAGCACCGAGTTTTTATTCCATCAAGCAGTAAATCATGTCAAAAATTTCACTATCGTATGATGGCAACTACCGCATTACCAACTTTGGTCCAACCAAACACCAAATCATAGTAAAAGCTTTCACCGTTTTACGGTTGCAACTGTTAGTACCAAATTTAGTTCAACCAAATACCATATCATGGTAAAAGATAGCACCATCTTACGGTTGTAATTACTGTAGTACCAAATTTGGTTCAACCAAGCAGCAAATCATATTAAAAACTATCGCCATTTTACGATTGTAACTACTATAGCACCAAATTTCGTTCAAACAAGCACCAAATCATGGTAAACAATTTCACCATTTTACGGTCGTAACTACTGTAGTACTAAATTTGGTTTAACTAATCACCAAATCATGATAAAAAGCTTCACCCTCTTACGGTTACAGCTACTGTAGAACCAAATTTGGTTCAACCAAGAATTAAATCGTGGTAAAAGGTTTCACTGACTTATGACTACATTTTCTGTAAAACTGTGAAAAATATGTCCTATTTACTGACAGAAATTCTCTGTAATTTCAGAAAATACGCTCTGAAAACGTAATGTTTTCGTAACATTACGCGTATTTTCTCAAACTACAGAAAATTTCTCGCCGCAAATAGGACATATTTCTTACAGTGTAGTATCAAATTTCGTTTAACAACCATCAAATCATGGTAAAAGCTTTTACCATCTTACTGTTGTATCTACTGCACTGTAAAAAGAAACGGAAGCTTTTACAGCAAAATGTGCTGGCACACATATTGCTAGCACATTCTACTGTTAAAAAAGGCAATTTACAGTGGAAACATCTGTAAAAAAAGACTCTTTTACGGCTGTTTCTGCTGTAAATTACTTATTTTTTACTTTCCCCCCTCCATGCACCCATATTGCCAGCATATTATGCTGTAAATCTACCAGTTTTTTTTACAGTGTGTAATATCAAATTTGGTTTAACGGAACACCAAATAATGGGAAAACTTTTCACCATCTTACGGTTGCAACTATACTGTAGTACAAGTTTTACTTCAAACAAATACAAATTTTTTAACAGTGCGTCTAGCTGCATCTAAAATGGGTGAGCAAGTTGGTACGAGATTTGTTAAATTAACCATGCACAGGATTCAATCAAGAAGTTTTTAAAAATCGTTTTCGTTTAAAAATGTTCTCTTTTTGGCACTATGTACAAATAGTAATCGGAAAATAATAATAACAACAACAATAAAAGACCAACACGGAATATAAGAACAATTAGAACATTTAATGAATAGATTTTTATTCCGTGTGAACAATTCTTTTTATTTATTTTTTTTTTCTCTGTGTGTGTGTGTGTAAAATTCCACTTACACTTAGTGGACTTTTCAACTAAAGATACTGTTAATTCTTTGAGCGAATTTCGTGTATAGATCTAACAACATCCTAATTAATAATTCGGAGAATTCTTAGTACCCGCCTTTTTTTTTTTTTTTTTCTCACCAATTTTTTTTTTTCTTATTTCATCGTAAATACATTTAAAGAAAATTGCTGTAAAAATTAAATAGTGTGAAAAAAGGGTCGGGTACTAACAATAATCCAGATTAGGTTGGAAGCTATGCGTGTATAATCCAAGTACCAAATTTAATGCGAATCCGCCCACTTATTTTGCTGCAAAATGTAATATATAGAAATGCCAACATTTTAATTTATTCCGGAACATTGACAGTAAATGCCATTTATTTACACCAATTTTCTTAAAGGTTATTTTTTTTCTTATTTAACCATAACTACATATTAAAGAAAATTAAACTAAAATTAAAGTGGTCTGGGAAAATTTCGGGTACTAATAGTGCTCCGGGATAAATTAAAATATTGGCATGCCTGCAGTAGATAGGGAACGTTTTGTTATAACTACTTTGTATCTTCTATTTATTTTATTTTATTTTATTTTATTGCACAAATATTTAAAACAAATAACTTATACACAAATAAATATACAGATATACCTTGGAAAATGTTTAGGCAGTAAATGCATCGATACAAACTCAAAATTTAAAATTTCATTCTTTTACTTTTCTCTAGTTATTCCGTTTAATAAATGTTTAGTTTGAATATGTTTTATTATGTGTTTTCTTCTTTTAGCATAATATTGCCATTTTTCTTTCAATGAAACTCCATATTCTAAAGCTATTTTTTGAACGGTTATATGGCAGATGCGTACATGACATTTGCGTACAAGCTGAAATTAGTGACACTTGCGTACAAGCCCAAGTGTTCCAAATGTTACAGTTCTGTTTTCGAAAAATCAAGGGGCATTTCCGTACAAAATTTGTTTCGCTGTATTTTTCGTTTGTAACACCAAGGGGTTGTATCCATATGTTAAACTTCAAGATAAATACTCTTATATAAATAAGTAAATTTTCTCTTATGCATGCAGTCTTACGACTGACAAAGTTATGAGCTTAAGGCATATAAAAGTTGCAAGCTATAATAGCCGTAGTTATTTTCTGAAATGGCATTCAATTAATTATTCACTGAGTCAAGATCAATAAAGGTCCTTATAAATGCTAGTAAGGTCTTTAAAAATATTTTTATTTCTTAAATACTTTTTTACTTTTTAAGAAGTATGAATTTTTTTTGTCTCAAAAAAAGGTTAAAAAAAAAACGATCTCTCTTCTTTATCAATAACGAATTGAATCATATTCCAATTCCTGAAATTATTTGTCGTTCACCTATATGCCTCTCTTTCTCCCCCCCCCCCGAAAAAAAAATGTGTGTGTTAAAAATGAAAAAAATCGATAACATTATTTTAAATTATCGCAGATCGATGTTTCAACCATTCGTTTTACAGGTATTGGTGATCTCTTTTGAAAGATACACATCATGAAAATTTACTCCCCTCGAGGGGGGACTTCCCCCCCAGGGGGTGAGGCGGGGCTCCTACATGGACAATTTTTTTTTCCCAGTTGATTATCTCTATTACAAAAAACATATATTCGTTTCATTTGGTTTAGTGCAGTCCAAAGAAAAGCTACTAACATTCCTATATGATATACATTTAGAATACCGAGTTTGGGATTTCTGCTACTATTTGTTCTTGAGATATGCTGATAACACAGACAGACAGACACACAGACCATTCGCTAAAAACATGATTTTCGTATTCAGGGGACCTCAGAACATGTAGATACAACAAAAACGCACGTTCGAAAATTTGACCCTAAAACTAAAAAACGAAAATTTGACCCTAAATTGACCCTATTTTCTCGACCCTATGGGTAAGAGATAGGAAAAGGAAAAGAAAAAGAAGGAAAGAATAGAAAGGAAGAAAAATGTTTTAATGTTTGCATCATATGGATACAACCCCTTCATGCAATGATCCTCAAATAAAGCGAAAGAAATGTTGTACGCAAGTGCCACTAGATTTTTTGAAAACACACCTGTAATACTTAAACCACCTGGGCATGTACGCAAGTGCCACTGTTTTCAGCTTGTACGCAAATGTCATGTACGCATCTGTCACAACACCTTTTGAACATGTTAAATGCAATAAAATGCTTCTGCTGAACAGTTTATGAGAAAATATTTAGGAATATTTTAAAGTTTGCATTTATTTAAAGCTCACTGTACAGTCAAGATACACTGCTCATTGAAATATTTTACCCAAATCTTGTAAGTAAAAAATAAAACAACAAGAGTATCAAGACTAAGTTCTACTTTCACACAGAGAGAGAGATATTTGTATATATTTTTTAGAATGTTATCTTAATCCCAACTATGCCTACACACCGCGACAAAAATATAGGTACAAAGGGTTTTTTCTTTGATTTTTCATAAAATAACATTATCTAAATTGTGCTTATCATTTATTATTAACATAAAATAATACTATTCCCGGACTAATTTTTGTTTTAAGACTAATTTAGAAAAGTTTTAAGACTAAAATGTTTTCTAATTTAAGACTACACTCCGCGACAAAAAGATAGGAACAAAGGGCTTTTTTTTTAATTTTTCATAAAATAACATTATCTAAATTGTGCTGATCATTTATTATCATAACAAAATATTATTATATCAAAAACATATTAAATATTTGAATCATATTCAAAATAATCATATTCAAAAATTTAAAAAAAAAAAAAAAAAAAAATCTTTTGTTCCTATCTTTTTGTTGCGGTGTGTAGTCTTAAATTAGAAAAATTTTAGTTTTAAAAATTTTCTAAATTAGTCTTTAAAAAAAAAATAATTCCGAGAATAGTGTTATTTTATGATAATAATAAAGGATAAGCACAATTTAGATAACGTTATTTTATGAAAAATCAAAGAAAAAGCCTTTGTACCTCTCTTTTTGTCGCGGGGTGTACACTACGTTTATCAGATTTATGAATTTTCTTTATGTATCTTAGTAATTACTATATCCCCCCACCACCACCACCTGTGAGAATCAGTAAAAGTGGTTTAAGTTAAATGTTAACCTTTTCATTTTATTATTATTAACACTTTACAACAAGGTTGAAAAGCGTTAATGACTTCGGTTTGTCTGTCTGTCTGTCCGTGCTCTAACTCCCGTAAATATTCATAGAATTTCTTGAAACTGATATATATTATTCAAGTTCACTATTGTATGTTCCCTGTTGAAAATGGAGTTTATACCTCTACTGGTTTGTGTCCGGGAACACCCGCAAGTATTTCAAAGCATTGTGTTCTATGAGAGATATTTCTATAAACAAAATTTTAATATTTTTTCTTTGCACAAAGCTTAATGCAATGGAAATATATTATTCGTATGCACAAAAGAATGCCTTCTATATAATATAGTATGATTAGCATTAGATTTACAGGGCTACACATTACATTAAGGACTATTAATAAAAATTTGCTGGAATTGCACATTCGTTTACATTAACGGCCCTCTTCACCTAAAAAAAATTCCGATGCCGGCTGAAAGCAGATGAAAAGTGTCCCACGTGGTTTTGACAGGAGGTGGAGAAGATTGACAGATTCACTGACGAATCATTGACTTTTTGGAAGAATAAATCAGAAATCAGCCACGTCTTTATTGCGGTTTCGACGGAGCTTTGTTTTGTTTTGATTCTTTCTTTCTTTTTTTATTTTTGTGTTTCCTTTTTTATTTTATTTTATTTTTTTCTTTTCCATTTTCACATGACATGAAATAACTTTCCTCATTTATTCTAATCTATTTATATGTATTTTAATAGAGTAGCCCGATTCGACCAAGTACTTTATACTATTTTCAGCCCGGTTCAGGCTTTCTTTAGTTATACCGGCGAATTACGTAACAGTGAAATTTAATGAAAGAAAATATACTTTATAATTATACTTGAAGTCTGATATAATTAATTCAGCTAAACTAGTATATTGTGGCCACCACATGACTTTCTTCTATATTTTCCTATACAAATTCCCTCAGTAAAAATAATTTATTAAAATTATTATAAAAAAAAAGTTTTCTTCCATGATAATGCAGACGATTTCCATATTAAAGAAGTAGTTCCATTTATTCTCAATAAAAAAAAAAAAATAATAATAATAATAATAATAATAA